>JAKSZU010000421.1:0-128531 GCA_026018925.1 Tupaia tana | reverse complement strand
GCAGAGTTAGTGTATTAGGGAGCCCCTCTGGCCTTCTATCCCTGTCTCTGTGTCTGTGAGGTCTCTGTCTCTCTCTGATCCTGTCTCCTCATTTTTTTTGTTAATTTTTCCTTTTTACGATTTTTTTAAAGGTAGAATTTTTCTCTGGCTCTCAGCTCCATCTTTTGTTTTGTTAATAAGCCCTTCTGCTCCTTTCTCCCAGGCAGGAGAGTTGAGCCATTCTCTGAGAAGATTCCACATGGATACTGGGAACTAGATATTTCAGGGCACATGCGAAAGGAAGATTTTCTACTCATAATTCAGCCTCCAGCAAGCAAAGCTAGTGTGGTAGGGAGCCCCTCTGGCCTTCTATCCCTGTCTCTGTGTCTCTGAGGTCTCTGTCTCTCTCTACTCCTGTCTCCTCAATTTTTTTGGTAATTTTTCCTTTTTACGATTTTTTTAAAGGTAGAATTTCTCTCTGGCTCTCAGCTCCATCTTTTATTTTGTTAATAAGCCCTTCTGCTCCTTTCTCCCAGGCAGGAGAGTTGAGCCATTCTCTGAGAAGATTCCACATGGATACTGGGAACTAGATATTTCAGGGCACAGGCGAAATGAAGATTTTCTACTCATAATTCAGCCTCCAGCAAGCAAAGCTAGTTTGGTAGGGAGCCCCTCTGGCCTTCTATCACTGTCTCTGTGTCTCTGAGGTCTCTGTCTCTCTCTGCTCCTGTCTCCTCATATATTTTTGGTAATTTTTCCTTTTTACGATTTTTTTAAAGGTAGAATTTCTCTCTGGCTCTCAGCTCCATCTTTTGTTTTGTTAATAAGCCCTTCTGCTCCTTTCTTCCAGGCGGGAGAGTTGAGCCATTCTCTGAGTAGATTCCACATGGATACTGGGAGCTAGATATTTCAGGGCACAGGAGAAATGAAGATTTTCTACTCATAATTCAGCCTCCAGCAAGCAAAGTTAGTGTGGTAGGGAGCCCCTCTGGCCTTCTATCCCTGTCTCTGTGTTTCTGAGGTCTCTGTCTCTCTCTGCTCCTGTCTCTTCAATTTTTTGGTAATTTTTCCTTTTTACGATTTTTTTAAAGGTAGAATTTCTCTCTGGCTCTCAGCTCCATCTTTTATTTTGTTAATAAGCCCTTCTGCTCCTTTCTCCCAGGCAGGAGAGTTGAGCCATTCTCTGAGAAGATTCCACATGGATACTGGGAACTAGATATTTCAGGGCACATGCGAAAGGAAGATTTTCTACTCATAATTCAGCCTCCAGCAAGCAAAGCTAGTGTGGTAGGGAGCCCCTCTGGCCTTCTATCCCTGTCTCTGTGTCTCTGAGGTCTCTGTCTCTCTCTCCTCCTGTGTCCTCATTTTTTTTGGTAATTTTTCCTTTTTACGATTTTTTTAAAGGTAGAATTTCTCTCTGGCTCTCAGCTCCATCTTTTATTTTGTTAATAAGCCCTTCTGCTCCTTTCTCCCAGGAAGGAGAGTTGAGCCATTCTCTGAGAAGATTCCACATGGATACTGGGAACTAGATATTTCAGGGCACAGGCGAAATGAAGATTTTCTACTCATAATTCAGCCTCCAGCAAGCAAAGCTAGTGTGGTAGGGAGCCCCTCTGGCCTTCTATCCCTGTCTCTGTGTCTCTGAGGTCTCTGTCTCTCTCTGCACCTGTCTCCTTATTTTTTTTGGTAATTTTTCTTTTTTACGATTTTTTAAAGGTAGAATTTCTCTCTGGCTCTCAGCTCCATCTTTTGTTTTGTTCATAAGCCCTTCTGCCCCTTTCTCCCAGGCAGGAGAGTTGAGCCATTCTCTGAGAAGCTTCCACATGGATACTGGGAACAAGACATTTCAGGCCACAGGCGAAATGAAGATTTTCTACTCATAATTCAGCCTCCAGCAAGCAAAGCTAGTGTGGTAGGGAGCCCCTCTTGCTTTCTATCCCTGTCTCTGTGCCTCCGAGGTCTCTGTCTCTCTCTGCTCCTGTCTCCTCATTTTTTTGTTGGTAATTTTTCCTTTTTACGATTTTTTTAAAGGAAGAATTTCTCTCTGGCTCTAAGCTCCATCTTTTGTTTTGTTAATAAGCCATTCTACTCCTTTCTCCCAGGCAGGAGAGTTGAGCCATTCTCTGAGAAGTTTCCACATGGATACTGGGAACTAGATTTTTCAGGGCACAGGAGAAATGAAGATTTTCTACTCATAATTCAGCCTCCAGCAAGCAAAGCTAGTGTGGTAGGGAGCCCCTCTGGCCTTCTATCCCTGTTTCGGTGTCTCTGAGGTCTCTGTCTCTCTCTGCTCCTGTCTCCTCATGTTTTTTTGGTAATTTTTCCTTTTTACGGTTTTTTTAAAGGTTGAATTTCTCTCTGGCTCTCAGCTCCATCTTTTGTTTTGTTAATAAGCCCTTCTGCTCCTTTCTCCCAGGCAGGAGAGTTGAGCCATTCTCTGAGGAGTTTCCAGATTGATACTGGGACATAGATATTTCAGGGCACAGGCGAAATAAAGATTTTCTACTCATAATTCAGACTCCAGCAAGCAAAGCTAGTGTGGTAGGGAGCCCCTCTGTCCTTCTATCCCTGTCTTGGTGTCTCTGAGGTCTCTGTCTCTCTCTGCTTCTGTCTCCTCATGTTTTTTTGGTAATTTTTCCTTTTTACGGTTTTTTTAAAGGTTGAATTTCTCTCTGGCTCTCAGCTCCATCTTTTGTTTTGTTAATAAGCCCTTCTGCTCCTTTCTCCCAGGCGGGAGAGTTGAGCCATTATCTGAGAAGATTCCACATGGATACTGGGAAATAGATATTTCAGGGCACAGGCGAAATGAAGATTTTCTACTCATAATTCAGCCTCCAGCAAGCAAAGCTAGTGTGGTAGGGATCCCCTCTGGCCTTCTATCCCTGTCTCTGTGTCTCTGAGGTCTCTGTCTCTCTCTGCTCCTGTCACCTCATTTTTTTGGTAATTTTTCCTTTTTACGATTTTTTTAAAGGTAGAATTTCTCTCTGGCTCTCAGCTCCATCTTTTGTTTTGTTAATAAGCCCTTCTACTCCTTTCTCCCAGGCAGGAGAGTTGAGCCATTCTCTGAGAAGATTCCACATGGATACTGGGAACTAGATATTTCAGGACACAGGCGAAATGAAGATTTTCTACTCATAATTCAGCCTCCAGCAAGCAAAGCTAGTGTGGTCGGGAGCCCCTCTGGCCTTCTATCCCTGTCTCTGTGTCTCTGAGGTCTCTGTCTCTCTCTGCTCCTGTCTCCTCATTTTTTTTTGGTAATTTTTCCTTTTTACGGTTTTTTTAAGGGTAGAATTTCTCTCTGGCTGTCAGCTCCATCTTCTGTTTTGTTAATAAGCCCTTCTGCTCCTTTCCCCTAGGCAGGAGAGTTGAGCCATTCTCTGAGAAGTTTCCACATGGATACTGGGAACTAGATATTTCAGGGCACAGGCGAAATGAAGATTTTCTACTCATAATTCAGCCTCCAGCTAGCAAAGCTAATGTGGTAGGGAGCCTCTCTGGCCTTCTATCCCTGTCTCTGTGTCTCTGAGGTCTCTGTCTCTCTCTGCTCCTTTCTCCTCATTTTTTTTGGTAATTTTTCCTTTTTACAGTGTTTTTAAAGGTAGAATTTCTCTCTGGCTCTCAGCTCCATCTTTTGTTTTGTTAATAAGCCCTTCTGCTCCTTTCTCCCAGGCAGGAGAGTTGAGCCATTCTCTGAGAAGTTTCCACATGGATACTGGGAACTAGATATTTCAGGGCACAGGCGAAATGAAGATTTTCTACTCATAATTCAGCCTCCAGCAAGCAAAGCTAGTGTGGTAGGGAGCCCCTCTGGCCTTCTATCCCTGTCTCTGTGTCTCTGAGGTCTCTGTCTCTCTCTGCTCCTGTCTCCTCATTTTTTTCTTGTAATTTTTCCTTTTTACGGTTTTTTTAAAGGTAGAATTTCTCTCTGGCTCTCAGCTCCATCTTTTGTTTTGTTAATAAGCCCTTCTGCTCCTTTCTCCCAGGCAGGAGAGTTGAGCCATTCTCTGAGAAGATTCCACATGTATACTGGGAACTAGATATTTCAGTGCACAGGCGAAATAAAGATTTTCTACTCATTATTCAGCCTCCAGCAAGCAGAGCTAGTGTGGTAGGGAGCCCCTCTGGCCTTCTATCCCTGTCTCTGTGTCTCTGAGGTCTCTGTCTCTCTCTGCTCCTGTCTCCTCATGTTTTTTTGGTAATTTTTCCTTCTTACGGTTTTTTTAAAGGTTGAATTTCTCTCTGGCTCTCAGCTCCATCTTTTGTTTTGTTAATAAGCCCTTCTGCTCCTTTCTCCCAGGCAGGAGAGTTGAACCATTCTCTGAGAGGATTCCACATGGATACTGGGAACTAGATATTTCAGGACATAGGCGAAATGAAGATTTTTTACTTATAATTCAACCTCCAGCAAGCAAAGCTAGTGTGATAGGGAGCCCCTCTGGCTTTCTATCCCTGTCTCTGTGTCTCTGAGGTCTCTGTCTGTCTCTGCTCCTGTCTCCTCCTATTTTTTTGGTAATTTTTCCTTTTTACGATTTTTTTAAAGTTAGAATTTCTCTCTGGCTCTCAGCTCCATCTTTTGTTTTGTTAATCAGTCCTTCTGCTCCTTTCTCCCAGGCAGCAGAGTTGAGCCATTCTCTGAGAAGTTTCCACATGGATACTGGGAACTAGATATTTCAGGGCACAGGCGAAATGAAGATTTTCTACTCATAATTCAGCCTCCAGCAAGCAAAGCTAGTGTGGTAGGGAGCCCCTCTGGCCTTCTATCCCTGTCTCTGTGTCTCTGAGGTCTCTGTCTCTCTCTCATCCTGTCTCCTCATTTTTTTTGGTAATTTTTCCTTTTTACGATATTTTAAAGGTAGAATTTCTCTCTGGCTCTCAGCTCCATCTTTTCTTTTGTTAATAAGTCCTTCTGCTCCTTTCTCCCAGGCAGGAGAGTTGAGCCATTCTCTGAGAAGATTCCACATGGATACTGGGAACTAGATATTTCAGGGCACAGGCGAAATGAAGATTTTCTACTCATAATTCAGCCTCCAGCAAGCAAAGCTAGTGTGTTAGGGAGCCCCTCTGGCCTTCTATCCCTGTCACTGTGTCTCTGAGGTCTCTGTCTCTCTCTGCTCCTGTCTCCTCATATTTTTTTGGTAATTTTTCCTTTTTACGGTTTTTTTAAAGGTAGAATTTCTCTCTGGCTCTCAGCTCCATCTTTTGTTTTGTTAATAAGCCCTTCTGCTCCTTTCTCCCAGGCAGGAGAGTTGAGCCATTCTCTGAGTAGATTCCACATGGATACTGGGAACTAGATATTTCAGGGCACAGGCGAAATGAAGATTTTCTACTCATAATTCAGCCTCCAGCAAGCAAAGCTAGTGTGGTAGGGAGCCCCTCTGGCCTTCTATCCCTGTCTCTGTGTCTCTGAGGTCTCTGTCTCTCTCTGCTCCTGTCTCCTCATTTTTTTTGTAATTTTTCCTTTTTACGGTTTTTTTAAAGGTTGAATTTCTCTCTGGCTCTCAGCTCCATCTTTTGTTTTGTTAATAAGCCCTTCTGCTCCTTTCTCCCAGGCAGGAGAGTTGAGCCATTCTCTGAGAAGATTCCACATGGATACTGGGAACTAGATATTTCAGTGCACAGGCGAAATAAAGATTTTCTACCCATTATTCAGCCTCCAGCAAGCAAAGCTAGTGTATTAGGAAGCCCCTCTGGCCTTCTATCCCTGTCTCTGTGTCTCTGAGGTCTCTTTCTCTCTCTGATCCTGTCTCCTCATTTTTTTTGTTAATTTTTCCTTTTTACGATTTTTTTAAAGGTAGAATTTTTCTCTGGCTCTCAGCTCCATCTTTTGTTTTGTTAATAAGCCCTTCTGCTCCTTTCTCCCAGGCAGGAGAGTTGAGCCATTCTCTGAGAAGATTCCACATGGATACTGGGAACTAGATATTTCAGGGCACATGCGAAAGGAAGATTTTCTACTCATAATTCAGCCTCCAGCAAGCAAAGCTAGTGTGGTAGGGAGCCCCTCTGGCCTTCTATCCCTGTCTCTGTGTCTCTGAGGTCTCTGTCTCTCTCTACTCCTGTCTCCTCATTTTTTTTGGTAATTTTTCCTTTTTACGATTTTTTTAAAGGTAGAATTTCTCTCTGGCTCTCAGCTCCATCTTTTATTTTGTTAATAAGCCCTTCTGCTCCTTTCTCCCAGGCAGGAGAGTTGAGCCATTCTCTGAGAAGATCCCACATGGATACTGGGAACTAGATATTTCAGGGCACAGGCGAAATGAAGATTTTCTACTCATAATTCAGCCTCCAGCAAGCAAAGCTAGTGTGGTTGGGAGCCCCTCTGGCCTTCTATCACTGTCTCTGTGTCTCTGAGGTCTCTGTCTCTCTCTGCTCCTGTCTCCTCATATATTTTTGGTAATTTTTCCTTTTTACGATTTTTTTAAAGGTAGAATTTCTCTCTGGCTCTCAGCTCCATCTTTTGTTTTGATAATAAGCCCTTCTGCTCCTTTCTCCCAGGCGGGAGAGTTGAGCCATTCTCTGAGTAGATTCCACATGGATACTGGGAGCTAGATATTTCAGGGCACAGGAGAAATGAAGACTTTCTACTCATAATTCAGCCTCCAGCAAGCAAAGTTAGTGTGGTAGGGAGCCCCTCTGGCCTTCTATCCCTGTCTCTGTGTCTCTGAGGTCTCTGTCTCTCTCTGCTCCTGTCTCTTCAATTTTTTGGTAATTTTTCCTTTTTACGATTTTTTTAAAGGTAGAATTTCTCTCTGGCTCTCAGCTCCATCTTTTATTTTGTTAATAAGCCCTTCTGCTCCTTTCTCCCAGGCAGGAGAGTTGAGCCATTCTCTGAGAAGATTCCACATGGATACTGGGAACTAGATATTTCAGGGCACAGGCAAAATGAAGATTTTCTACTCATAATTCAGCCTCCAGCAAGCAAAGCTAGTGTGGTAGGGAGCCCCTCTGGCCTTCTATCCCTGTCTCTGTGTCTCTGAGGTCTCTGTCTCTCTCTGCTCCTGTCTCCTCATTTTTTTCTTGTAATTTTTCCTTTTTAAGATTTTTTTAAAGGTAGAATTTCTCTCTGGCTCTCAGCTCCATCTTTTGTTTTGTTAATAAGCCCTTCTGCTCCTTTTTCCCAGGCAGGAGAGTTGAGCCATTCTCTGAGAAGATTCCACATGGATACTGGGAACTAGATATTTCAGGGCACAGGCGAAATGAAGATTTTCTACTCATAATTCAGCCTCCAGCAAGCAAAGCTAGTGTGGTAGGGAGCCCCTCTGGCCTTCTATCACTGTCTCTGTGTCTCTGAGGTCTCTGTCTCTCTCTGATCCTGTCTCCTCATATATTTTTGGTAATTTTTCCTTTTTACGATTTTTTTAAAGGTAGAATTTCTCTCTGGCTCTCAGCTCCATCTTTTGTTTTGTTAATAAGCCCTTCTGCTCCTTTCTCCCAGGCGGGAGAGTTGAGCCATTCTCTGAGTAGATTCCACATGGATAATGGGAGCTAGATATTTCAGGGCACAGGAGAAATGAAGATTTTCTACTCATAATTCAGCCTCCAGCAAGCAAAGTTAGTGTGGTAGGGAGCCCCTCTGGCCTTCTATCCCTGTCTCTGTGTCTCTGAGGTCTCTGTCTCTCTCTGCTCCTGTCTCTTCAATTTTTTGGTAATTTTTCCTTTTTACGATTTTTTTAAAGGTAGAATTTCTCTCTGGCTCTCAGCTCCATCTTTTGTTTTGTTAATAGGCCTTCTGCTCCTTTCTCCCAGGCAGGAGAGTTGAGCCATTCTCTGAGAAGATTCCACATGGATACTGGGAACTAGATATTTCAGGGCACAGGCGAAATGAAGATTTTCTACTCATAATTCAGCCTCCAGCAAGCAAAGCTAGTGTGGTAGGTAGCCCCTCTGGCCTTCTATCCCTGTCTCTGTGTCTCTGAGGTCTCTGTCTCTCTCTGCTCCTGTCTCCTCATTTTTTTTTGGTAATTTTTCCTTTTTACGGTTTTTTTAAAGGTAGAATTTCTCTCTGGCTCTCAGCTCCATCTTTTGTTTTGTTAATAAGCCCTTCTGCTCCTTTCTCCCAGGCAGGAGAGTTGAGCCATTCTCTGAGAAGATTCCACATGGATACTGGGAACTAGATATTTCAGGGCACAGGCGAAATGAAGATTTTCTACTCATAATTCAGCCTCCATTAAGCAAAGCTAGTGTGGTAAGGAGCCCCTCTGGCCTTCTATCCCTGTCTCTGTTTCTCTGAGGTCTCTGTATCTCTCTGCTCCTGTCTCCTCATTTTTTCTTTGGTAATTTTTCATTTTTACGATTTTTTTAAAGGTAGAATTTCTCTCTGGCTCTCAGCTCCATCTTTTGTTTTGTTAATAATCCCTTCTGCTCCTTTCTCCCAGGCAGGAGAGTTGAGGCATTCTCTGAGAAGATTCCACATGTTTACTGGGAACTAGATATTTCAGGACACAGGCGAAATGAAGATTTTCTACTCATAATTCAGCCTCCAGCAAGCAAAGCTAGTGTGGTAGGGAGCCCCTCTGGCCTTCTATCCCTGTCTCTGTGTCTCTGAGGTCTCTGTCTCTCTCTGCTCCTGTCTCCTCATTTTTTTTGGTAATTTTTCCTTTTTACGGTTTTTTTAAAGGTAGAATTTCTCTCTGGCTCTCAGCTCCATCTTTTGTTTTGTTAATAAGCCCTTCTGCTCCTTTCTCCCAGGCAGGAGAGTTGAGCCTTTCTCTGAGAAGTTTCCACATGGATACTGGGAACTAGATATTTCAGGGCACAGGCGAAATGAAGATTTTCTACTCATAATTCAGCCTCCAGCAAGCAAATCTAGTGTGGTAGGGAGCCCCTCTGGCCTTCTATCCCTGTCTCTGTGTCTCTCAGGTCTCTGTCTCTCTCTGCTCCTGTCTCCTCATTTTATTTTTTTGGCAATTTTTCCTTTTTACGATTTTTTTAAAGGTAGAATTTCTCTCTGGCTCTCAGCTCCATCTTTTCTTTTGTTAATAAGCCCTTCTGCTCCTTTCTCCCAGGCAGGAGAGTTGAGCCATTCTCTGAGAAGATTCCACATGGATACTGGGAACTAGATTTTTCAGGGCACAGGCGAAATGAAGATTTTCTACTCATAATTCAGCCTCCAGCAAGCAAAGCTAGTGTGGTCGGGAGACCCTCTGGCCTTCTATCCCTGTCTCTGTGTCTCTGAGGTCTCTGTCTCTCTCTGCTCCTGTCTCCTCATTTTTTTTTTGGTAATTTTTCCTTTTTACGATTTTTTTAAAGGTAGAATTTCTCTCTGGCTCTCAGCTCCATCTTTTGTTTTGTTAATAAGCCCTTCTGCTCCTTTCTCCCAGGCAGGAGAGTTGAGCCATTCTCTGAGAAGATTCCACATAGATACTGGGAACTAGATATTTCAGGGCACAGGCGAAATGAAGATTTTCTACTCATAATTCAGCCTCCAGCAAGCAAAGCTAGTGTGGAAGGGAGCCCCTCTGGCCTTCTATCCCTTTCTATGTGTCTCTGAGACCTCTGTTTCTCTCTGCTCCTGTCTCCTCATTTTTTTTGGTAATTTTTCCTTTTTACGATTTTTAAAGGTAGAATTTCTCTCTGGCTCTCAGCTCCATCTGTTGTTTTGTTAATAAGCCCTTCTGCTCCTTTCTCCCAGGCAGGAGAGTTGAGCCATTCTCTGAGAAGATTCCACATGGATACTGGGAACTAGATATTTCAGGGCACAGGCGAAATGAAGATTTTCTACTCATAATTCAGCCTCCAGCAAGCAAAGCTAGTGTGGTAGGGAGCCCCTCTGGCCTTCTATCCCTTTCTCTGTGTCTCTGAGGTCTCTGTATCTCTCTGCTCCTCTCTCCTCATTATTTTTTTGGTAATTTTTCCTTTTTACGATTTTTAAAGGTAGAATTTCTCTCTGGCTCTCAGCTCCATTTTTTGTTTTGTTAATAAGCCCTTCTGCTCCTTTCTCCCAGGCAGGAGAGTTGAGCCATTCTCTGAGAAGATTCCACATGGATACTGGGAACTAGATTTTTCAGGGCACAGGAGAAATGAAGATTTTCTACTCATAATTCAGCCTCCAGCAAGCAAAGCTAGTGTGGTAGGGAGCCCCTCTGTACTTCTATCCCTGTCTCTGTGTCTCAGAGGTCTCTGTCTCTCTCTGCTCCTGTCTCCTAATTTTTTTTGGTAATTTATCCTTTTTACGATTTTTTTAAAGGTAGAATTTTTCTCTGGCTCTCAGCTCCATCTTCTGTTTTGTTAATAAGAACTTCTGATCCTTTCTTCCAGGCAGGAGAGTTGAGCCATTCTCTGAGAAGATTCCACATGGATACTGGGAACTAGATATTTCAGGGCACATGCGAAAGGAAGATTTTCTACTCATAATTCAGCCTCCAGCAAGCAAAGCTAGTGTGGTAGGGAGCCCCTCTGGCCTTCTATCCCTGTCTCTGTGTCTCTGAGGTCTCTGTCTCTCTCTGGTCCTGTCTCCTATTTTTTTGGTAATTTTTCCTTTTTACGATTTTTTTAAAGGTAGAATTTCTCTCTGGCTCTCAGCTCCATCTTTTGTTTTGTTAATAAGCCCTTCTGCTCCTTTCTCCCAGGCAGGAGAGTTGAGCCATTCTCTGAGAAGATTCCACATGGATACTGGGAACTAGATATTTCAGGGCACAGGCGAAATGAAGATTTTCTACTCATAATTCAGCCTCCAGCAAGCAAAGCTAGTGTGGTAGGGAGCCCCTCTGGCCTTCTATCCCTGTCTCTGTGTCTCTGAGGTCTCTGTCTCTCTCTGCTCCTGTCTCCTCAATTTTTTTGGTAATTTTTCCTTTTTACGATTTTTTTAAAGGTAGAATTTTTCTCTGGCTCTCAGCTCCATCTTTTGTTTTGTTAATAAGAACTTCTGATCCTTTCTTCCAGGCAGGAGAGTTGAGCCATTCTCTGAGAAGATTCCACATGGATACTGGGAACTAGATATTTCAGTGCACAGGCGAAATGAAGATTTTCTACTCATAATTCAGCCTCCAGCAAGCAAAGCTAGTGTGGTAGTTAGCCCCTCTGGCCTTCTATCCCTCTCTCTGTGTCTCTGAGGTCTCTGTCTCTCTCTGCTCCTGTCTCCTCAATTTTTTTGGTAATTTTTCATTTCACGGTTTTTTTAAAGGTAGAATTTCTCTCTGGCTCTCAGCTCCATCTTTTGTTTTGTTAATAAGCCCTTCTGCTCCTTTCTCCCAGGCAGGAGAGTTGAGCCATTCTCTGAGAAGATTCCACATGGATACTGGGAACTAGATATTTCAGGGCACATGCGAAAGGAAGATTTTCTACTCATAATTCAGCCTCCAGCAAGCAAAGCTAGTGTGGTAGGGAGCCCCTCTGGCCTTCTATCCCTGTCTCTGTGTCCCTGAGGTCTCTGTCTCTCTCTGCTCCAGTCTCCTCATATTTTTTTGGTAATTTTTCCTTTTTACGATTTTTTTAAAGGTAGAATTTGTCTCTGGCTCTCAGCTCCATCTTTTGTTTTGTTAATAAGCCCTTCTGCTCCTTTCTCCCAGGCAGGAGAGTTGAACCATTCTCTGAGAGGATTCCACATGGATACTGGGAACTAGATATTTCAGGACACAGGCGAAATGAAGATTTTTTACTTATAATTCAACCTCCAGCAAGCAAAGCTAGTGTGATAGGGAGCCCCTCTGGCCTTCTATCCCTGTCTCTGTGTCTCTGAGGTCTCTGTCTGTCTCTGCTCCTGTCTCCTCCTATTTTTTTGGTAATTTTTCCTTTTTACGATTTTTTTAAAGTTAGAATTTCTCTCTGGCTCTCAGCTCCATCTTTTGTTTTGTTAATCAGCCCTTCTGCTCCTTTCTCCCAGGCAGCAGAGTTGAGCCATTCTCTGAGAAGTTTCCACATGGATACTGGGAACTAGATATTTCAGGGCACAGGCGAAATGAAGATTTTCTACTCATAATTCAGCCTCCAGCAAGCAAAGCTAGTGTGGTAGGGAGCCCCTCTGGCCTTCTATCCCTGTCTCTGTGTCTCTGAGGTCTCTGTCTCTCTCTGCTCCTGTCTCCTCATTTTTTTTGTAATTTTTCCTTTTTACGGTTTTTTTAAAGGTTGAATTTCTCTCTGGCTCTCAGCTCCATCTTTTGTTTTGTTAATAAGCCCTTCTGCTCCTTTCTCCCAGGCAGGAGAGTTGAGCCATTCTCTGAGAAGATTCCACATGGATACTGGGAACTAGATATTTCAGTGCACAGGCGAAATAAAGATTTTCTACCCATTATTCAGCCTCCAGCAAGCAGAGCTAGTGTATTAGGGAGCCCCTCTGGGCTTCTATCCCTGTCTCTGTGTCTCTGAGGTCTCTGTCTCTCTCTGATCCTGTCTCCTCATTTTTTTTGTTAATTTTTCCTTTTTACGATTTTTTTAAACGTAGAATTTTTCTCTGGCTCTCAGCTCCATCTTTTGTTTTGTTAATAAGCCCTTCTGCTCCTTTCTCCCAGGCAGGAGAGTTGAGCCATTCTCTGAGAAGTTTCCTCATGGATACTGGGAACTAGATATTTCAGTGCACAGGCGAAATAAAGATTTTCTACTCATAATTCAGCCTCCAGCAAGCAAAGCTAGTGTGGTAGTTAGCCCCTCTGGCCTTCTATCCTTGTCTCTGTGTCTCTGAGGTCTCTGTCTCTCTCTGCTCCTGTCTCCTCAATTTTTTTGGTAATTTTTCCTTTTTACGGTTTTTTTAAAGGTAGAATTTCTCTCTGGCTCTCAGCTCCTTCTTTTCTTTTGTTAATAAGCCCTTCTTCTCCTTTCTCCCAGGCAGGAGAGTTGAGCCATTCTCTGAGAAGATTCCACATGGATACTGGGAACTAGATATTTCAGGGCACAGGCGAAATGAAGATTTTCTACTCATAATTCAGCATCCAGCAAGCAAAGCTAGTGTGGTAGGGAACCCCTATGTCCTTCTATCCCTGTCTCTGTGTCTCTGAGGTCTCTGTCTCTATCTGCTCCTGTCTCCTCATTTTTTTTTGGTAATTTTTCCTTTTTACGATTTTTTTAAAGGTAGAATTTCTCTCTGGCTCTCAGCTCCATCTTTTGTTTTGTTAATAAGCCCTTCTGCTCCTTTCTCCCATGCAGGAGAGTTGAGCCATTCTCTGAGAAGATTCCACATGGATACTGGGAACTAGATATTTCAGGGCACAGGCGAAATGAAGATTTTCTACTCATAATTCAGCCTCCAGCAAGCAAAGCTAGTGTGGTCGGGAGCCCCTCTGGCCTTCTATCCCTGTCTCTGTGTCTCTGAGGTCTCTGTCTCTCTCTGCTCCTGTCTCCTCATTTTTTTTTGGTAATTTTTCCTTTTTACGATTTTTTTAAAGATAGAATTTCTCCCTGGCTCTCAGCTCCATCTTTTGTTTTGTTAATAAGCCCTTCTGCTCCTTTCTCCCAGGCAGGAGAGTTGAGCCATTCTCTGAGAAGATTCCACATGGATACTGTGAACTAGATTTTTCAGGGCACAGGCGAAATGATGATTTTCTACTCATAATTCAGCCTCCAGCAAGCAAACCTAGTGTGGTCGGGAGACCCTCTGGCCTTCTATCCCTGTCTCTGTGTCTCTGAGGTCTCTGTCTCTCTCTGCTCCTGTCTCCTCATTTTTTTTTTGGGTAATTTTTCCTTTTTACGATTTTTTTAAAGGTAGAATTTCTCTCTGGCTCTCAGCTCCATCTTTTGTTTGGTTAATAAGCCCTTCTGCTCCTTTCTCCCAGGCAGGAGAGTTGAGAGCCATTCTCTGAGAAGATTCCACATAGATACTGGGAACTAGATATTTCAGTGCACAGGCGAAATGAAGATTTTCTACTCATAATTCAGCCTCCAACAAGCAAAGCAGTGTGGAAGGGAGCCCCTCTGGCCTTCTATCCCTTTCTATGTGTCTCTGAAACCTCTGTTTCTCTCTGCTCCTGTCTCCTCATTTTTTTTTGGTAATTTTTCCTTTTTACGATATTTTCAAGGTAGAATTTCTCTCTGGCTCTCAGCTCCATCTTTTGTTTTGTTAATAAGCCCTTCTGCTCCTTTCTCCCAGGCAGGAGAGTTGAGCCATTCTCTGAGAAGATTCCACATGGATACTGGGAACTAGATATTTCAGGGCACAGGCGAAATGAAGATTTTCTACTCATAATTCAGCCTCCAGCAAGCAAAGCTAGTGTGGTAGGGAGCCCCTCTGGCCTTCTATCCCTGTCAATGTGTCTCTGAGGTCTCTGTCTCTCTCTGCTCCTCTCTCCTCATTATTTTTTTGGTAATTTTTCCTTTTTACGATTTTTAAAGGTAGAATTTCTCTCTGGCTCTCAGCTCCATCTTTTGTTTTGTTAATAAGCCCTTCTACTCCTTTCTCCCAGGCAGGAGAGTTGAGCCATTCTCTGAGAAGATTCCACATGGATACTGGGAACTAGATTTTTCAGGGCACAGGAGAAATGAAGATTTTCTACTCATAATTCAGCCTCCAGCAAGCAAAGCTAGTGTGGTAGGGAGCCCCTCTGGCCTTCTATCCCTGTCTCTGTGTCTCTGAGGTCTCTGTCTCTCTCTGCTCCTGTCTCCTAATTTTTTTTGTAATTTTTCCTTTTTACGGTTTTTTTAAAGGTTGAATTTCTCTCTGGCTCTCAGCTCCATCTTTTGTTTTGTTAATAAGCCCTTCTGCTCCTTTCTCCCAGGCAGGAGAGTTGAGCCATTCTCTGAGAAGATTCCACATGGATACTGGGAACTTGATATTTCAGTGCACAGGCGAAATAAAGATTTTCTACCCATTATTCAGCCTCCAGCAAGCAGAGCTAGTGTATTAGGGAGCCCCTCTGGCCTTCTATCCCTGTCTCTGTGTCTCTGAGGTCTCTGTCTCTCTCTGATCCTGTCTCCTCAGTTTTTTTTTTAATTTTTCCTTTTTACGATTTTTTTAAAGGTAGAATTTTTCTCTGGCTCTCAGCTCCATCTTTTGTTTTGTTAATAAGCCCTTCTGCTCCTTTCTCCCAGGCAGGAGAGTTGAGCCATTCTCTGAGAAGATTCCACATGGATACTGGGAACAAGATATTTCAGGGCACATGCGAAAGGAAGATTTTCTACTCATAATTCAGCCTCCAGCAAGCAAAGCTAGTGTGGTAGGGAGCCCCTCTGGCCTTCTATCCCTGTCTCTGTGTCTCTGAGGTCTCTGTCTCTCTCTACTCCTGTCTCCTCATTTTTTTTGGTAATTTTTCCTTTTTACGATTTTTTTAAAGGTAGAATTTCTCTCTGGCTCTCAGCTCCATCTTTTATTTTGTTAATAAGCCCTTCTGCTCCTTTCTCCCAGGCAGGAGAGTTGAGCCATTCTCTGAGAAGATTCCACATGGATACTGGGAACTAGATATTTCAGGGCACAGGCGAAATGAAGATTTTCTACTCATAATTCAGCCTCCAGCAAGCAAAGCTAGTGTGGTAGGGAGCCCCTCTGGCCTTCTATCCCTGTCTCTGTGTCTCTGAGGTCTCTGTCTCTCTCTGCTCCTGTCTCCTCCTTTTTTTTGGTAATTTTTCCTTTTTACGGTTTTTTTAAAGGTAGAATTTCTCTCTGGCTCTCAGCTCCATCTTTTGTTTTGTTAATAAGCCCTTCTGCTCCTTTCTCCCAGGCAGGAGAGTTGAGCCATTGTCTGAGAAGATTCCACATGGATACTGGGAACTAGATATTTCAGGGCACAGGCGAAATGAAGATTTTTACTCATAATTCAGCCTCCATTAAGCAAAGCTAGTGTGGTAAGGAGCCCCTCAGGCCTTCTATCCCTGTCTCTGTTTCTCTGAGGTCTCTGTATCTCTCTGCTCCTGTCTCCTCATTTTTTCTTTGGTAATTTTTCATTTTTACGAATTTTTTAAAAGTAGAATTTCTCTCTGGCTCTCAGCTCCATCTTCTGTTTTGTTAATAATCCCTTCTGCTCCTTTCTCCCAGGCAGGAGAGTTGAGGCATTCTCTGAGAAGATTCCACATGGTTACTGGGAACTAGATATTTCAGGACACAGGCGAAATGAAGATTTTCTACTCATAATTCAGCCTCCAGCAAGCAAAACTAGTGTGGTAGGGAGCCCCTCTGGCCTTCTATCCCTGTCTCTGTGTCTCTGAGGTCTCTGTCTCTCTCTGCTCCTGTCTCCTCTTTTTTTTTGGGTAATTTTTCCTTTTTACGATTTTTTTAATGGTAGAATTTCTCTCTGTCTCTCAGCTCCATCTTTTGTTTTTTTAATAAGCCCTTCTGCTCCTTTCTCCCAGGCAGGAGAGTTGAGCCATTCTCTGAGAAGTTTCCATATGGATACTGGGAACTAGATATTTCAGGGCACAGGCGAAATGAAGATTTTCTACTCATAATTCAGCCTCCAGCAAGCAAAGCTAGTGTGGTAGGGAGCCCCTCTGGCCTTCTATCCCTGTCTCTGTGTCTCTGAGGTCTCTGTCTCTCTCTGCTCCTGTCTCCTCATATTTTTTTGGTAATTTTTCCTTTTTACGGTTTTTTTAAAGGTAGAATTTCTCTCTGGCTCTCAGCTCCATCTTTTGTTTTGTTAATAAGCCCTTCTGCTCCTTTCTCCCAGGCAGGAGAGTTGAGCCTTTCTCTGAGAAGATTCCACATGGATACTGGGAACTAGATATTTCAGGGCACAGGCGAAATGAAGATTTTCTACTCATAATTCAGCCTCCAGCAAGCAAAGCTAGTGTGGTAGGGAGCCCCTCTGGCCTTCTATCCCTGTCTTTGTGTCTCTCAGGTCTCTGTCTCTCTCTGCTCCTGTCTCCTCATTTTTTTTTTTGGAAATTTTTCCTTTTTACGATTTTTTTAAAGGTAGAATTTCTCTCTGGCTCTCAGCTCCATCTTTTGTTTTGTTAATAAGCCCTTCTGCTCCTTTCTCCCAGGCAGGAGAGTTGAGCGATTCTCTGAGAAGATTCCACATGGATACTGGGAACTAGATTTTTCAGGGCACAGGCGAAATGAAGATTTTCTACTCATAATTCAGCCTCCAGCAAGCAAAGCTAGTGTGGTCGGGAGACCCTCTGGCCTTCTATCCCTGTCTCTGTGTCTCTGAGGTCTCTGTCTCTCTCTGCTCCTGTCTCCTCATTTTTTTTTTGGTAATTTTTCATTTTTACGATTTTTTTAAAGGTAGAATTTCTCTCTGGCTCTCAGCTCCATCTTTTGTTTTGTTAATAAGCCCTTCTGCTCCTTTCTCCCAGGCAGGAGAGTTGAGCCATTCTCTGAGAAGATTCCACATAATTACTGGGAACTAGATATTTCAGTGCACAGGTGAAATGAAGATTTTCTACTCATAATTCAGCCTCCAGCAAGCAAAGCTAGTGTGGAATGGAGTCCCTCTGGCCTTCTATCCCTTTCTATGTGTCTCTGAGACCTCTGTTTCTCTCTGCTCCTGTCTCCTCATTTTTTTTGGTAATTTTTCCTTTTTACGATATTTTCAAGGTAGAATTTCTCTCTGGCTCTCAGCTCCATCTTTTGTTTTGTTAATAAGCCCTTCTGCTCCTTTCTCCCAGGCAGGAGAGTTGAGCCATTCTCTGAGAAGATTCCACATGGATACTGGGAACTAGATATTTCAGGGCACAGGCGAAATGAAGATTTTCTACTCATAATTCAGCCTCCAGCAAGCAAAACTAGTGTGGTAGGGAGCCCCTCTGGCCTTCTATCCCTGTCTCTGTGTCTCTGAGGTCTCTGTCTCTCTCTGCTCCTGTCTCCTCTTTTTTTTTGGGTAATTTTTCCTTTTTACGATTTTTTTAATGGTAGAATTTCTCTCTGTCTCTCAGCTCCATCTTTTGTTTTTTTAATAAGCCCTTCTGCTCCTTTCTCCCAGGCAGGAGAGTTGAGCCATTCTCTGAGAAGTTTCCATATGGATACTGGGAACTAGATATTTCAGGGCACAGGCGAAATGAAGATTTTCTACTCATAATTCAGCCTCCAGCAAGCAAAGCTAGTGTGGTAGGGAGCCCCTCTGGCCTTCTATCCCTGTCTCTGTGTCTCTGAGGTCTCTGTCTCTCTCTGCTCCTGTCTCCTCATATTTTTTTGGTAATTTTTCCTTTTTACGGTTTTTTTAAAGGTAGAATTTCTCTCTGGCTCTCAGCTCCATCTTTTGTTTTGTTAATAAGCCCTTCTGCTCCTTTCTCCCAGGCAGGAGAGTTGAGCCTTTCTCTGAGAAGATTCCACATGGATACTGGGAACTAGATATTTCAGGGCACAGGCGAAATGAAGATTTTCTACTCATAATTCAGCCTCCAGCAAGCAAAGCTAGTGTGGTAGGGAGCCCCTCTGGCCTTCTATCCCTGTCTTTGTGTCTCTCAGGTCTCTGTCTCTCTCTGCTCCTGTCTCCTCATTTTTTTTTTTGGAAATTTTTCCTTTTTACGATTTTTTTAAAGGTAGAATTTCTCTCTGGCTCTCAGCTCCATCTTTTGTTTTGTTAATAAGCCCTTCTGCTCCTTTCTCCCAGGCAGGAGAGTTGAGCGATTCTCTGAGAAGATTCCACATGGATACTGGGAACTAGATTTTTCAGGGCACAGGCGAAATGAAGATTTTCTACTCATAATTCAGCCTCCAGCAAGCAAAGCTAGTGTGGTCGGGAGACCCTCTGGCCTTCTATCCCTGTCTCTGTGTCTCTGAGGTCTCTGTCTCTCTCTGCTCCTGTCTCCTCATTTTTTTTTTGGTAATTTTTCATTTTTACGATTTTTTTAAAGGTAGAATTTCTCTCTGGCTCTCAGCTCCATCTTTTGTTTTGTTAATAAGCCCTTCTGCTCCTTTCTCCCAGGCAGGAGAGTTGAGCCATTCTCTGAGAAGATTCCACATAATTACTGGGAACTAGATATTTCAGTGCACAGGTGAAATGAAGATTTTCTACTCATAATTCAGCCTCCAGCAAGCAAAGCTAGTGTGGAATGGAGTCCCTCTGGCCTTCTATCCCTTTCTATGTGTCTCTGAGACCTCTGTTTCTCTCTGCTCCTGTCTCCTCATTTTTTTTGGTAATTTTTCCTTTTTACGATATTTTCAAGGTAGAATTTCTCTCTGGCTCTCAGCTCCATCTTTTGTTTTGTTAATAAGCCCTTCTGCTCCTTTCTCCCAGGCAGGAGAGTTGAGCCATTCTCTGAGAAGATTCCACATGGATACTGGGAACTAGATATTTCAGGGCACAGGCGAAATGAAGATTTTCTACTCATAATTCAGCCTCCAGCAAGCAAAGCTAGTGTGGTAGGGAGCCCCTCTGGCCTTCTATTCCTGTCTCTGTGTCTCTGAGGTCTCTGTCTCTCTCTGCTCCTCTCTCCTCATTATTTTTTTGGTAATTTTTCCTTTTTACGATTTTTAAAGGTAGAATTTCTCTCTGGCTCTCAGCTCCATCTTTTGTTTTGTTAATAAGCCCTTCTGCTCCTTTCTCCCAGGCAGGAGAGTTGAGCCATTCTCTGAGAAGGTTCCACATGGATACTGGGAACTAGATTTTTCAGGGCACAGGAGAAATGAAGATTTTCTACTCATAATTCAGCCTCCAGCAAGCAAAGCTAGTGTGGTAGGGAGCCCCTCTGTACTTCTATCCCTGTCTCTGTCTCAGAGGTCTCTGTCTCTCTCTGCTCCTGTCTCCTCATTTTTTTTGGTAATTTTTCCTTTTTACGATTTTTTTAAAGGTAGAATTTTTCTCTGGCTCTCAGCTCCATCTTCTGTTTTGTTAATAAGACCTTCTGATCCTTTCTCCCAGGCAGGAGAGTTGAGCCATTCTCTGAGAAGATTCCACATGGATACTGGGAACTAGATATTTCAGTGCACTGGCGAAATAAAGATTTTCGACTCATAATTCAGCCTCCAGCAAGCAAAGCTAGTGTGGTAGTTAGCCCCTCTGGCCTTCTATCCCTGTCTCTGTGTCTCTGAGGTCTCTGTCTCTCTCTGCTCCTGTCTCCTCAATTTTTTTGGTAAGTTTTCCTTTTCACGGTTTTTTTAAATGTAGAATTTCTCTCTGGCTCTCAGCTCCATCGTTTGTTTTGTTAATAAGCCCTTCTGCTCCTTTCTCCCAGGCAGGAGAGTTGAGCCATTCTCTGAGAAGATTCCACATGGATACTGGGAACTAGATATTTCAGGGCACATGCGAAAGGAAGATTTTCTACTCATAATTCAGCCTCCAGCAAGCAAAGCTAGTGTGGTAGGGAGCCCCTCTGGCCTTCTAACCCTGTCTGTGTGTCTCTGAGGTCTCTGTCTCTCTCTGGTCCTGTCTCCTATTTTTTTGGTAATTTTTCCTTTTTACGATTTTTTTAAAGGTAGAATTTCTCTCTGGCTCTCAGCTCCATCTTTTGTTTTGTTAATAAGCCCTTCTGCTCCTTTCTCCCAGGCAGGAGAGTTGAGCCATTCTCTGAGAAGATTCCACATGGATACTGGGAACTAGATATTTCAGGGCACAGGCGAAATGAAGATTTTCTACTCATAATTCAGCCTCCAGCAAGCAAAGCTAGTGTGGTAGGGAGCCCCTCTGGCCTTCTATCCCTGTCTCTGTGTCTCTGAGGTCTCTGTCTCTCTCTGCTCCTGTCTCCTCATTTTTTTCTTGTAATTTTTCCTTTTTACGATTTTTTTAAAGGTAGAATTTCTCTCTGGCTCTCAGCTCCATCTTTTGTTTTGTTAATAAGCCCTTCTGCTCCTTTCTCCCGGGCAGGAGAGTTGAGCCATTCTCTGAGAAGTTTCCACATTGATACTGGGAACTAGATATTTCAGGGCACAGGCGAAATCAAGATTTTCTACTCATAATTCAGCCTCCAGCAAGCAAAGCTAGTGTGGTAGGGAGCCCATCTGGCCTTCTATCCCTGTCTCTGTGTCTCTGAGGTCTCTGTCTCTCTCTGCTCCTGTCTCCTCATTTTTTTTGGTAATTTTTCCTTTTTACGATTTTTTTAAAGGTAGAAATTTTCTCTGGCTCTCAGCTCCATCTTTTGTTTTGTTAATAAGAACTTCTGATCCTTTCTTCCAGGCAGGAGAGTTGAGCCATTCTCTGAGAAGATTCCACATGGATACTGGGAACTAGATATTTCAGTGCACAGGCGAAATAAAGATTTTCTACTCATAATTCAGCCTCCAGCAAGCAAAGCTAGTGTGGTAGTTAGCCCCTCTGGCCTTCTATCCCTGTCTCTGTGTCTCTGAGGTCTCTGTATCTCTCTGCTCCTGTCTCCTCAATTTTTTTGGTAATTTTTCCTTTTTACGGTTTTTTTAAAGGTAGAATTTCTCTCTGGCTCTCAGCTCCATCTTTTGTTTTGTTAATAAGCCCTTCTGCTCCTTTCTCCCAGGCAGGAGAGTTGAGCCATTCTCTGAGAAGATTCCACATGGATACTGGGAACTAGATATTTCAGGGCACAGGCGAAATGAAGATTTTCTACTCATAATTCAGCATCCAGCAAGCAAAGCTAGTGTGGTAGGGAGCCCCTATGTCCTTCTATCCCTGTCTCTGTGTCTCTGAGGTCTCTGTCTCTATCTGCTCCTGTCTCCTCATTTTTTTTTGGTAATTTTTCCTTTTTACGATTTTTTTAAAGGTAGAATTTCTCTCTGGCTCTCAGCTCCATCTTTTGCTTTGTTAATAAGCCCTTCTGCTCCTTTCTCCCAGGCAGGAGAGTTGAGCCATTCTCTGAGAAGATTCCACATGGATACTGGGAACTAGATTTTTCAGGGCACAGGCGAAATGAAGATTTTCTACTCATAATTCAGCCTCCAGCAAGCAAAGCTAGTGTGGTAGGGAGCCCCTCTGGCCTTCTATCCCTGTCTCTGTGTCTCTGAGGTCTCTGTCTCTCTCTGCTCCTGTCTCCTCATTTTTTTTTTGGTAATTTTTACTTTTTACGATTTTTTTAAAGGTAGAATTTCTCTCTGGCTCTCAGCTCCATCTTTTGTTTTGTTAATGAGCCCTTCTGCTCCTTTCTCCCAGGCAGGAGAGTTGAGCCATTCTCTGAGAAGATTCCACATGGATACTGGGAACTAGATTTTTCAGGGCACAGGCGAAATGAAGATTTTCTACTCATAATTCAGCCTCCAGCAAGCAAAGCTAGTGTGGTCAAGAGACCCTCTGGCCTTCTATCCCTGTCTCTGTGTCTCTGAGGTCTCTGTCTCTCTCTGCTCCTGTCTCCTCATTTTTTTGGGGGTAATTTTTACTTTTTACGATTTTTTTAAAGGTAGAATTTCTCTCTGGCTCTCAGCTCCATCTTTTGTTTGGTTAATAAGCCCTTCTGCTCCTTTCTCCCAGGCAGGAGAGTTGAGCCATTCTCTGAGAAGGTTCCACATAGATACTGGGAACTAGATATTTCAGTGCACAGGCGAAATGAAGATTTTCTACTCATAATTCAGCCTCCAGCAAGCAAAGCTAGTGTGGAAGGGAGCCCCTCTGGCCTTCTATCCCTTTCTATGTGTCTCTGAAACCTCTGTTTCTCTCTGCTCCTGTCTCCTCATTTTTTTTTTGGTAATTTTTCCTTTTTACGATATTTTCAAGGTAGAATTTCTCTCTGGCTCTCAGCTCCATCGTTTGTTTTGTTAATAAGCCCTTCTGCTCCTTTCTCCCAGGCAGGAGAGTTGAGCCATTCTCTGAGTAGATTCCACATGGATACTGGGAGCTAGATATTTCAGGGCACAGGCGAAATGAAGATTTTCTACTCATAATTCAGCCTCCAGCAAGCAAAGTTAGTGTGGTAGGGAGCCCCTCTGGCCTTCTATCCCTGTCTCTGTGTCTCTGAGGTCTATGTCTCTCTCTGCTCCTGTCTCCTCAATTTTTTGGTAATTTTTCCTTTTTACGATTTTTTTAAAGGTAGAATTTCTCTCTGGCTCTCAGCTCCATCTTTTGTTTTGTTAATAAGCCCTTCTGCTCCTTTCTCCCAGGCAGGAGAGTTGAGCCATTCTCTGAGAAGATTCCACATGGATACTGGGAACTAGATATTTCAGGGCACAGGCGAAATGAAGATTTTCTACTCATAATTCAGCCTCCAGCAAGCAAAGCTAGTGTGGTAGGGAGCCCCTCTGGCCTTCTATCCCTGTCTCTGTGTCTCTGAGGTCTCTGTCTCTCTCTGCTCCTGTCTCCTCATATTTTTCTTGTAATTTTTCCTTTTTACGGTTTTTTTAAAGGTAGAATTTCTCTCTGGCTCTCAGCTCCATCTTTTGTTTTGTTAATAAGCCCTTCTGCTCCTTTCTCCCAGGCAGGAGAGTTGAGCCATTCTCTGAGAAGATTCCACATGGATACTGGGAAATAGATATTTCAGGGCACAGGCGAAATGAAGATTTTTACTCATAATTCAGCCTCCATTAAGCAAAGCTAGTGTGGTAAGGAGCCCCTCTGGCCTTCTATCCCTGTCTCTGTTTCTCTGAGGTCTCTGTATCTCTCTGCTCCTGTCTCCTCATTTTTTCTTTGGTAATTTTTCATTTTTACGATTTTTTTAAAGGTAGAATTTCTCTCTGGCTCTCAGCTCCATCTTTTGTTTTGTTAATAATCCCTTCTGCTCCTTTCTCCCAGGCAGGAGAGTTGAGGCATTCTCTGAGAAGATTCCACATGGTTACTGGGAACTAGATATTTCAGGACACAGGCGAAATGAAGATTTTCTACTCATAATTCAGCCTCCAGCAAGCAAAACTAGTGTGGTAGGGAGCCCCTCTGGCCTTCTATCCCTGTCTCTGTGTCTCTGAGGTCTCTGTCTCTCTCTGCTCCTGTCTCCTCTTTTTTTTTGGGTAATTTTTCCTTTTTACGATTTTTTTAAAGGTCGAGTTTCTCTCTGGCTCTCAGCTCCATCTTTTGTTTTGTTAATAAGCCCTTCTGCTCCTTTCTCCCAGGCAGGAGAGTTGAGCCATTCTCTGAGAAGATTCCACATAGACACTGGGAAGTAGATATTTCAGGGCACAGGCGAAATGAAGATTTTCTACTCATAATTCAGCCTCCAGCAAGCAAAGCTAGTGTGGAAGGGAGCCCCTCTGGCCTTCTAACCCTTTCTATGTGTCTCTGAGACCTCTGTTTCTCTCTGCTCCTGTCTCCTCATTTTTTTTGGTAATTTTTCATTTTTACGATTTTTTTAAAGGTAGAATTTCTCTCTGGCTCTCAGCTCCATCTTTTGTTTTGTTAATAATCCCTTCTGCTCCTTTCTCCCAGGCAGGAGAGTTGAGCCATTCTCTGAGAAGATTCCACATGGATACTGGGAACTAGATATTTCAGGGCACAGGCGAAATGAAGATTTTCTACTCATAATTCAGCCTCCAGCAAGCAAAGCTAGTGTGGTAGGGAGCCCCTCTGGCCTTCTATCCCTGTCTCTGTGTCTCTGAGGTCTCTGTCTCTCTCTGCTCCTCTCTCCTCATTATTTTTTTGGTAATTTTTCCTTTTTACGATTTTTAAAGGTAGAATTTCTCTCTGGCTCTCAGCTCCATCTTTTGTTTTGTTAATAAGCCCTTCTGCTCCTTTCTCCCAGGCAGGAGAGTTGAGCCATTCTCTGAGAAGATTCCACATGGATACTGGGAACTAGATTTTTCAGGGCACAGGAGAAATGAAGATTTTCTACTCATAATTCAGCCTCCAGCAAGCAAAGCTAGTGTGGTAGGGAGCCCCTCTGTACTTCTATCCCTGTCTCTGTGTCTCAGAGGTCTCTGTCTCTCTCTGCTCCTGTCTCCTCATATTTTTTGGTAATTTTTCCTTTTTACGATTTTTTTAAAGGTAGAATTATTCTCTGGCTCTCAGCTCCATCTTCTGTTTTGTTAATAAGAACTTCTGATCCTTTCTTCCAGGCAGGAGAGTTGAGCCATTCTCTGAGAAGATTCCACATGGATACTGGGAACTAGATATTTCAGTGCACTGGCGAAATAAAGATTTTCGACTCATAATTCAGCCTCCAGCAAGCAAAGCTAGTGTGGTAGTTAGCCCCTCTGGCCTTCTATCCCTGTCTCTGTGTCTCTGAGGTCTCTGTCTCTCTCTGCTCCTGTCTCCTCAATTTTTTTGGTAATTTTTCCTTTTCACGTTTTTTTTAAAGGTAGAATTTCTCTCTGGCTCTCAGCTCCATCGTTTGTTTTGTTAATAAGCCCTTCTGCTCCTTTCTCCCAGGCAGGAGAGTTGAGCCATTCTCTGAGAAGATTCCACATGGATACTGGGAACTAGATATTTAAGGGCACATGCGAAAGGAAGATTTTCTACTCATAATTCAGCCTCCAGCAAGCAAAGCTAGTGTGGTAGGGAGCCCCTCTGGCCTTCTATCCCTGTCTCTGTGTCTCTGAGGTCTCTGTCTCTCTCTGGTCCTGTCTCCTATTTTTTTGGTAATTTTTCCTTTTTACGATTTTTTTAAAGGTAGAATTTCTCTCTGGCTCTCAGCTCCATCTTTTGTTTTGTTATTAAGCCCTTCTGCTCCTTTCTCCCAGGCAGGAGAGTTGAGCCATTCTCTGAGAAGATTCCACATGGATACTGGGAACTAGATATTTCAGGGCACAGGCGAAATCAAGATTTTCTACTCATAATTCAGCCTCCAGCAAGCAAAGCTAGTGTGGTAGGGAGCCCCTCTGGCCTTCTATCCCTGTCTCTGTGTCTCTGAGGTCTCTGTCTCTCTCTGCTCCTGTCTCCTCATTTTTTTCTTGTAATTTTTCCTTTTTACGATTTTTTTAAAGGTAGAATGTCTCTCTGGCTCTCAGCTCCATCTTTTGTTTTGTTAATAAGCCCTTCTGCTCCTTTCTCCAAGGCAGGAGTGTTGAGCCATTCTCTGAGAAGATTCCACATGGATACTGGGAACTAGATATTTCAGGGCACAGGCGAAATGAAGATTTTCTACTCATAATTCAGCCTCCAGCAAGCAAAGCTAGTGTGGTAGGGAGCCCCTCTGGCCTTCTATCCTTGTTTCTGTGTCTCTGAGGTCTCTGTCTCTCTCTGCTCCTGTCTCCTCATTTTTTTTTGGTAATTTTTCCTTTTTACGATTTTTTTAAAGGTAGAATTTCTCTCTGGCTCTCAGCTCCATCTTTTGTTTTGTTAATAAGCCCTTCTGCTCCTTTCTCCCAGGCAGGAGAGTTGAGCCATTCTCTGAGAAGATTCCACATTGATACTGGGAACTAGATATTTCAGGGCACAGGCGAAATCAAGATTTTCTACTCATAATTCAGCCTCCAGCAAGCAAAGCTAGTGTGGTAGGGAGCCCCTCTGGCCTTCTATCCCTGTCTCTGTGTCTCTGAGGTCTCTGTCTCTCTCTGCTCCTGTCTCCTCAATTTTTTTGGTAATTTTTCCTTTTTACGATTTTTTTAAAGGTAGAATTTTTCTCTGGCTCTCAGCTCCATCTTTTGTTTTGTTAATAAGAACTTCTGATCCTTTCTTCCATGCAGGAGAGTTGAGCCATTCTCTGAGAAGATTCCACGTGGATACTGGGAACTAGATATTTCAGTGCACAGGCGAAATGAAGATTTTCTACTCATAATTCAGCCTCCAGCAAGCAAAGCTAGTGTGGTAGTTAGCCCCTCTGGCCTTCTATCCCTGTCTCTGTGTCTCTGAGGTCTCTGTCTCTCTCTGCTCCTGTCTCCTCAATTTTTTTGGTAATTTTTCCTTTTCACGGTTTTTTTAAAGGTAGAATTTCTCTCTGGCTCTCAGCTCCATCTTTTGTTTTGTTAATAAGCCCTTCTGCTCCTTTCTCCCAGGCAGGAGAGTTGAGCCATTCTCTGAGAAGATTCCACATGGATACTGGGAACTAGATATTTCAGGGCACAGGCGAAAGGAAGATTTTCTACTCATAATTCAGCCTCCAGCAAGCAAAGCTAGTGTGGTAGGGAGCCCCTCTGGCCTTCTATCCCTGTCTCTGTGTCTCTGAGGTCTCTGTCTCTCTCTGCTCCTGTCTCCTCATTTTTTTTTGGTAATTTTTCCTTTTTACGATTTTTTTAAAGGTACAATTTCTCTCTGGCTCTCAGCTCCATCTTTTGTTTTGTTAATAAGCCCTTCTGCTCCTTTCTCCCAGGCAGGAGAGTTGAGGCATTCTCTGAGAAGATTCCACATGGATACTGGGAACTAGATATTTCAGGGCACAGGCGAAATGAAGATTTTTACTCATAATTCAGCCTCCATTAAGCAAAGCTAGTGTGGTAAGGAACCCCTCTGGCCTTCTATCCCTGTCTCTGTTTCTCTGAGGTCTCTGTATCTCTCTGCTCCTGTCTCCTCATTTTTTCTTTGGTAATTTTTCATTTTTACGAATTTTTTAAAAGTAGAATTTCTCTCTGGCTCTCAGCTCCATCTTTTGTTTTGTTAATAATCCCTTCTGCTCCTTTCTCCCAGGCAGGAGAGTTGAGGCATTCTCTGAGAAGATTCCACATGGTTACTGGGAACTAGATATTTCAGGACACAGGCGAAATGAAGATTTTCTACTCATAATTCAGCCTCCAGCAAGCAAAACTAGTGTGGTAGGGAGCCCCTCTGGCCTTCTATCCCTGTCTCTGTGTCTCTGAGGTCTCTGTCTCTCTCTGCTCCTGTCTCCTCTTTTTTTTGGGTAATTTTTCCTTTTTACGATTTTTTTAATGGTAGAATTTCTCTCTGTCTCTCAGCTCCATCTTTTGTTTTTTTAATAAGCCCTTCTGCTCCTTTCTCCCAGGCAGGAGAGTTGAGCCATTCTCTGAGAAGTTTCCATATGGATACTGGGAACTAGATATTTCAGGGCACAGGCGAAATGAAGATTTTCTACTCATAATTCAGACTCCAGCAAGCAAAGCTAGTGTGGTAGGGAGCCCCTCTGGCCTTCTATCCCTGTCTCTGTGTCTCTGAGGTCTCTGTCTCTCTCTGCTCCTGTCTCCTCATAATTTTTTGGTAATTTTTCCTTTTTACGGTTTTTTTAAAGGTAGAATTTCTCTCTGGCTCTCAGCTCCATCTTTTGTTTTGTTAATAAGCCCTTCTGCTCCTTTCTCGCAGGCAGGAGAGTTGAGCCTTTCTCTGAGAAGATTCCACATGGATACTGGGAACTAGATATTTCAGGGCACAGGCGAAATGAAGATTTTCTACTCATAATTCAGCCTCCAGCAAGCAAAGCTAGTGTGGTAGGGAGCCCCTCTGGCCTTCTATCCCTGTCTTTGTGTCTCTCAGGTCTCTGTCTCTCTCTGCTCCTGTCTCCTCATTTTTTTTTTTGGAAATTTTTCCTTTTTACGATTTTTTTAAAGGTAGAATTTCTCTCTGGCTCTCAGCTCCATCTTTTGTTTTGTTAATAAGCCCTTCTGCTCCTTTCTCCCAGGCAGGAGAGTTGAGCCATTCTCTGAGAAGATTCCACATGGATACTGGGAACTAGATTTTTCAGGGCACAGGCGAAATGAAGATTTTCTACTCATAATTCAGCCTCCAGCAAGCAAAGCTAGTGTGGTCGGGAGACCCTCTGGCCTTCTATCCCTGTCTCTGTGTCTCTGAGGTCTCTGTCTCTCTCTGCTCCTGTCTCCTCATTTTTTTTTGGTAATTTTTCATTTTTACGATTTTTTTAAAGGTAGAATTTCTCTCTGGCTGTCAGCTCCATCTTTTGTTTTGTTAATAAGCCCTTCTGCTCCTTTCTCCCAGGCAGGAGAGTTGAGCCATTCTCTGAGAAGATTCCACATAATTACTGGGAACTAGATATTTCAGTGCACAGGCGAAATGAAGATTTTCTACTCATAATTCAGCCTCCAGCAAGCAAAGCTAGTGTGGAAGGGAGTCCCTCTGGCCTTCTATCCCTTTCTATGTGTCTCTGAGACCTCTGTTTCTCTCTGCTCCTGTCTCCTCATTTTTTTTGGTAATTTTTCCTTTTTACGATATTTTCAAGGTAGAATTTCTCTCTGGCTCTCAGCTCCATCTTTTGTTTTGTTAATAAGCCCTTCTGCTCCTTTCTCCCAGGCAGGAGAGTTGAGCCATTCTCTGAGAAGATTCCACATGGATACTGGGAACTAGATATTTCAGGGCACAGGCGAAATTAAGATTTTCTACTCATAATTCAGCCTCCAGCAAGCAAAGCTAGAGTGGTAGGGAGCCCCTCTGGCCTTCTATTCCTGTCTCTGTGTCTCTGAGGTCTCTGTCTCTCTCTGCTCCTCTATCCTCATTATTTTTTTGGTAATTTTTCCTTTTTACGATTTTTAAAGGTAGAATTTCTCTCTGGCTCTCAGCTCCATCTTTTGTTTTGTTAATAAGCCCTTCTGCTCCTTTCTCCCAGGCAGGAGAGTTGAGCCATTCTCTGAGAAGATTCCACATGGATACTGGGAACTAGATATTTCAGGGCACAGGCGAAATGAAGATTTTCTACTCATAATTCAGCCTCCAGCAAGCAAAGCTAGTGTGGTAGGGAGCCCCTCTAGCCTTCTATCCCTGTCTCTGTGTCTCTGAGGTCTCTGTCTCTCTCTGCTCCTGTCTCCTCATTTTTTTCTTGTAATTTTTCCTTTTTACGATTTTTTTAAAGGTAGAATTTCACTCTGGCTCTCAGCTCCATCTTTTGTTTTGTTAATAAGCCCTTCTGCTCCTTTCTCCCGGGCAGGAGAGTTGAGCCATTCTCTGAGAAGACTCCACATTGATACTGGGAACTAGATATTTCAGGGCACAGGCGAAATCAAGATTTTCTACTCATAATTCAGCCTCCAGCAAGCAAAGCTAGTGTGGTAGGGAGCCCCTCTGGCCTTCTACCCCTGTCTCTGTGTCTCTGAGGTCTCTGTCTCTCTCTGCTCCTGTCTCCTCAATTTTTTTGGTAATTTTTCCTTTTTACGATTTTTTTAAAGGTAGAATTTTTCTCTGGTTCTCAGCTCCATCTTTTGTTTTGTTAATAAGAACTTCTGATCCTTTCTTCCAGGCAGGAGAGTTGAGCCATTCTCTGAGAAGATTCCACATGGATACTGGGAACTAGATATTTCAGTGCACAGGCGAAATGAAGATTTTCTACTCATAATTCAGCCTCCAGCAAGCAAAGCTAGTGTGGTAGTTAGCCCCTCTGGCCTTCTATCCCTCTCTCTGTGTCTCTGAGGTCTCTGTCTCTCTCTGCTCCTGTCTCCTCAATTTTTTTGGTAATTTTTCCTTTTCACGGTTTTTTTAAAGGTAGAATTTCTCTCTGGCTCTCAGCTCCATCTTTTGTTTTGTTAATAAGCCCTTCTGCTCCTTTCTCCCAGGCAGGAGAGTTGAGCCATTCTCTGAGAAGATTCCACATGGATACTGGGAACTAGATATTTCAGGGCACATGCGAAAGGAAGATTTTCTACTCATAATTCAGCCTCCAGCAAGCAAAGCTTGTGTGGTAGGGAGCCCCTCTGGCCTTCTATCCCTGTCTCTGTGTCTCTGAGGTCTCTGTCTCTCTCTGGTCCTGTCTCCTCATTTTTTTCTTGTAATTTTTCCTTTTTACGATTTTTTTAAAGGTAGAATTTCTCTCTGGCTCTCAGCTCCATCTTTTGTTTTGTTAATAAGCCCTTCTGCTCCTTTCTCCCAGGCAGGAGATTTGAGCCATTCTCTGAGAAGATTCCACATGGATACTGGGAACTAGGTATTTCAGGGCACAGGCGAAATGAAGATTTTCTACTCATAATTCAGCATCCAGCAAGCAAAGCTAGTGTGGTAGGGAGCCCCTATGTCCTTCTATCCCTGTCTCTGTGTCTCTGAGGTCTCTGTCTCTCTCTGCTCCTGTCTCCTCATTTTTTTTTGGTAATTTTTCCTTTTTACGATTTTTTTAAAGGTAGAATTTCTCTCTGGCTCTCAGCTCCATCTTTTGTTTTGTTAATAAGCCCTTCTGCTCCTTTCTCCCAGGCAGGAGAGTTGAGCCATTTTCTGAGAAGATTCCACATGGATACTGGGAACTAGATATTTCAGGGCACAGGCGAAGTGAAGATTTTCTACTCATAATTCAGCCTCCAGCAAGCAAAGCTAGTGTGGTAGGGAGCCCCTCTGGCCTTCTATCCCTGTCTCTGTGTCTCTGGGGTCTCTGTCTCTCTCTGCTCCTGTCTCCTCATATTTTTTTGGTAATTTTTCCTTTTTACGGTTTTTTTAAAGGTAGAATTTCTCTCTGGCTCTCAGCTCCAGCTTTTGTTTTGTTAATAAGTCCTTCTGCTCCTTTCTCCCAGGCAGGAGAGTTGAGCCATTCTCTGAGAAGTTTCCACATGGATACTGGGAACTAGATATTTCAGGGCACAGGCGAAATCAAGATTTTCTACTCATAATTCAGCCTCCAGCAAGCAAAGCTAGTGTGGTAGGGAGCCCATCTGGCCTTCTATCCCTGTCTCTGTGTCTCTGAGGTCTCTGTCTCTCTCTGCTCCTGTCTCCTCATTTTTTTTGGTAATTTTTCCTTTTTACGATTTTTTTAAAGGTAGAAATTTTCTCTGGCTCTCAGCTCCATCTTTTGTTCTGTTAATAAGAACTTCTGATCCTATCTTCCAGGCAGGAGAGTTGAGCCATTCTCTGAGAAGATTCCACATGGATACTGGGAACTAGATATTTCAGTGCACAGGCGAAATAAAGATTTTCTACTCATAATTCAGCCTCCAGCAAGCAAAGCTAGTGTGGTAGTTAGCCCCTCTGGCCTTCTATCCCTGTCTCTGTGTCTCTGAGGTCTCTGTATCTCTCTGCTCCTGTCTCCTCAATTTTTTTGGTAATTTTTCCTTTTTACGGTTTTTTTAAAGGTAGAATTTCTCTCTGGCTCTCAGCTCCATCTTTTGTTTTGTTAATAAGCCCTTCTGCTCCTTTCTCCCAGGCAGGAGAGTTGAGCCATTCTCTGAGAAGATTCCACATGGATACTGGGAACTAGATTTTTCAGGGCACAGGCGAAATGAAGATTTTCTACTCATAATTCAGCCTCCAGCAAGCAAAGCTAGTGTGGTAGGGAGCCCCTCTGGCCTTCTATCCCTGTCTCTGTGTCTCTGAGGTCTCTGTCTCTCTCTGCTCCTGTCTCCTCATATTTTTCTTGTAATTTTTCCTTTTTACGGTTTTTTTAAAGGTAGAATTTCTCTCTGGCTCTCAGCTCCATCTTTTGTTTTGTTAATAAGCCCTTCTGCTCCTTTCTCCCAGGCAGGAGAGTTGAGCCATTCTCTGAGAAGATTCCACATGGATACTGGGAACTAGATATTTCAGGGCACAGGCGAAATGAAGATTTTTACTCATAATTCAGCCTCCATTAAGCAAAGCTAGTGTGGTAGGGAGCCCCTCTGGCCTTCTATCCCTGTCTCTGTTTCTCTGAGGTCTCTGTATCTCTCTGCTCCTGTCTCCTCATTTTTTCTTTGGTAATTTTTCATTTTTACGATTTTTTCAAAGGTAGAATTTCTCTCTGGCTCTCAGCTCCATCTTTTGTTTTGTTAATAATCCCTTCTGCTCCTTTCTCCCAGGCAGGAGAGTTGAGGCATTCTCTGAGAAGATTCCACATGGTTACTGGGAACTAGATATTTCAGGACACAGGCGAAATGAAGATTTTCTACTCATAATTCAGCCTCCAGCAAGCAAAACTAGTGTGGTAGGGAGCCCCTCTGGCCTTCTATCCCTGTCTCTGTGTCTCTGAGGTCTCTGTCTCTCTCTGCTCCTGTCTCCTCTTTTTTTTGGGTAATTTTTCCTATTTACGATTTTTTTAAAGGTCGAGTTTCTCTCTGGCTCTCAGCTCCATCTTTTGTTTTGTTAATAAGCCCTTCTGCTCCTTTCTCCCAGGCAGGAGAGTTGAGCCATTCTCTGAGAAGATTCCACATAGATACTGGGAAGTAGATATTTCAGTGCACAGGCGAAATGAAGATTTTCTACTCATAATTCAGCCTCCAGCAAGCAAAGCTAGTGTGGAAGGGAGCCCCTCTGGCCTTCTAACCCTTTCTATGTGTCTCTGAGACCTCTGTTTCTCTCTGCTCCTGTCTCCTCATTTTTTTTGGTAATTTTTCCTTTTTACGATATTTTCAAGGTAGAATTTCTCTCTGGCTCTCAGCTCCATCTTTTGTTTTGTTAATAAGCCCTTCTGCTCCTTTCTCCCAGGCAGGAGAGTTGAGCCATTCTCTGAGAAGATTCCACATGGATACTGGGAACTAGATATTTCAGGGCACATGCGAAATGAAGATTTTCTACTCATAATTCAGCCTCCAGCAAGCAAAGCTAGTGTGGTAGGGAGCCCCTCTGGCCTTCTATCCCTGTCTCTGTGTCTCTGAGGTCTCTGTCTCTCTCTGCTCCTCTCTCCTCATTATTTTTTTGGTAATTTTTCCTTTTTACGATTTTTAAAGGTAAAATTTCTCTCTGGCTCTCAGCTCCATCTTTTGTTTTGTTAATAAGCCCTTCTGCTCCTTTCTCCCAGGCAGGAGAGTTGAGCCATTCTCTGAGAAGATTCCACATGGATACTGGGAACTAGATTTTTCAGGGCACAGGAGAAATGAAGATTTTCTACTCATAATTCAGCCTCCAGCAAGCAAAGCTAGTGTGGTAGGGAGCCCCTCTGGCCTTCTATCCCTGTCTCTGTGTCTCTGAGATCTCTGTCTCTCTCTGCTCCTGTCTCCTCAATTTTTTTGGTAATTTTTCCTTTTCACGGTTTTTTTAAAGGTAGAATTTCTCTCTGGCTCTCAGCTCCATCGTTTGTTTTGTTAATAAGCCCTTCTTCTCCTTTCTCCCAAGCAGGAGAGTTGAGCCATTCTCTGAGAAGATTCCACATGGATACTGGGAACTAGATATTTCAGGGCACATGCGAAAGGAAGATTTTCTACTCATAATTCAGCCTCCAGCAAGCAAAGCTAGTGTGGTAGGGAGCCCCTCTGGCCTTCTATCCCTGTCTCTGTGTCTCTGAGGTCTCTGTCTCTCTCTGGTCCTGTCTCCTATTTTTTTGGTAATTTTTCCTTTTTACGATTTTTTTAAAGGTAGAATTTCTCTCTGGCTCTCAGCTCCATCTTTTGTTTTGTTAATAAGCCCTTCTGCTCCTTTCTCCCAGGCAGGAGAGTTGAGCCATTCTCTGAGAAGATTCCACATGGATACTGGGAACTAGATATTTCAGGGGACAGGCGAAATGAAGATTTTCTACTCATAATTCAGCCTCCAGCAAGCAAAGCTAGTGTGGTAGGGAGCCCCTCTGGCCTTCTATCCCTGTCTCTGTGTCTCTGAGGTCTCTGTCTCTCTCTGCTCCTGTCTCCTCATTTTTTTCTTGTAATTTTTCCTTTTTAACAATTTTTTTAAAGGTAGAATTTCACTCTGGCTCTCAGCTCCATCTTTTGTTTTGTTAATAAGCCCTTCTGCTCCTTTCTCCCGGGCAGGAGAGTTGAGCCATTCTCTGAGAAGACTCCACATTGATACTGGGAACTAGATATTTCAGGGCACAGGCGAAATCAAGATTTTCTACTCATAATTCAGCCTCCAGCAAGCAAAGCTAGTGTGGTAGGGAGCCCCTCTGGCCTTCTACCCCTGTCTCTGTGTCTCTGAGGTCTCTGTCTCTCTCTGCTCCTGTCTCCTCAATTTTTTTGGTAATTTTTCCTTTTTACGATTTTTTTAAAGGTAGAATTTTTCTCTGGCTCTCAGCTCCATCTTTTGTTTTGTTAATAAGAACTTCTGATCCTTTCTTCCAGGCAGGAGAGTTGAGCCATTCTCTGAGAAGATTCCACATGGATACTGGGAACTAGATATTTCAGTGCACAGGCGAAATGAAGATTTTCTACTCATAATTCAGCCTCCAGCAAGCAAAGCTAGTGTGGTAGTTAGCCCCTCTGGCCTTCTATCCCTCTCTCTGTGTCTCTGAGGTCTCTGTCTCTCTCTGCTCCTGTCTCCTCAATTTTTTTGGTAATTTTTCCTTTTCACGGTTTTTTTAAAGGTAGAATTTCTCTCTGGCTCTCAGCTCCATCTTTTGTTTTGTTAATAAGCCCTTCTGCTCCTTTCTCCCAGGCAGGAGAGTTGAGCCATTCTCTGAGAAGATTCCACATGGATACTGGGAACTAGATATTTCAGGGCACATGCGAAAGGAAGATTTTCTACTCATAATTCAGCCTCCAGCAAGCAAAGCTTGTGTGGTAGGGAGCCCCTCTGGCCTTCTATCCCTGTCTCTGTGTCTCTGAGGTCTCTGTCTCTCTCTGCTCCTGTCTCCTCATTTTTTTCTTGTAATTTTTCCTTTTTACGATTTTTTTAAAGGTAGAATTTCTCTCTGGCTCTCAGCTCCATCTTTTGTTTTGTTAATAAGCCCTTCTGCTCCTTTATCCCAGGCAGGAGATTTGAGCCATTCTCTGAGAAGATTCCACATGGATACTGGGAACTAGATATTTCAGGGCACAGGCGAAATCAAGATTTTCTACTCATAATTCAGCCTCCAGCAAGCAAAGCTAGTGTGGTAGGGAGCCCCTCTGGCCTTCTACCCCTGTCTCTGTGTCTCTGAGGTCTCTGTCTCTCTCTGCTCCTGTCTCCTCAATTTTTTTGGTAATTTTTCCTTTTTACGATTTTTTTAAAGGTAGAATTTTTCTCTGGTTCTCAGCTCCATCTTTTGTTTTGTTAATAAGAACTTCTGATCCTTTCTTCCAGGCAGGAGAGTTGAGCCATTCTCTGAGAAGATTCCACATGGATACTGGGAACTAGATATTTCAGTGCACAGGCGAAATGAAGATTTTCTACTCATAATTCAGCCTCCAGCAAGCAAAGCTAGTGTGGTAGTTAGCCCCTCTGGCCTTCTATCCCTCTCTCTGTGTCTCTGAGGTCTCTGTCTCTCTCTGCTCCTGTCTCCTCAATTTTTTTGGTAATTTTTCCTTTTCACGGTTTTTTTAAAGGTAGAATTTCTCTCTGGCTCTCAGCTCCATCTTTTGTTTTGTTAATAAGCCCTTCTGCTCCTTTCTCCCAGGCAGGAGAGTTGAGCCATTCTCTGAGAAGATTCCACATGGATACTGGGAACTAGATATTTCAGGGCACATGCGAAAGGAAGATTTTCTACTCATAATTCAGCCTCCAGCAAGCAAAGCTTGTGTGGTAGGGAGCCCCTCTGGCCTTCTATCCCTGTCTCTGTGTCTCTGAGGTCTCTGTCTCTCTCTGCTCCTGTCTCCTCATTTTTTTCTTGTAATTTTTCCTTTTTACGATTTTTTTAAAGGTAGAATTTCTCTCTGGCTCTCAGCTCCATCTTTTGTTTTGTTAATAAGCCCTTCTGCTCCTTTCTCCCAGGCAGGAGATTTGAGCCATTCTCTGAGAAGATTCCACATGGATACTGGGAACTAGGTATTTCAGGGCACAGGCGAAATGAAGATTTTCTACTCATAATTCAGCATCCAGCAAGCAAAGCTAGTGTGGTAGGGAGCCCCTATGTCCTTCTATCCCTGTCTCTGTGTCTCTGAGGTCTCTGTCTCTCTCTGCTCCTGTCTCCTCATTTTTTTTTGGTAATTTTTCCTTTTTACGATTTTTTTAAAGGTAGAATTTCTCTCTGGCTCTCAGCTCCATCTTTTGTTTTGTTAATAAGCCCTTCTGCTCCTTCCTCCCAGGCAGGAGAGTTGAGCCATTTTCTGAGAAGATTCCACATGGATACTGGGAACTAGATATTTCAGGGCACAGGCGAAGTGAAGATTTTCTACTCATAATTCAGCCTCCAGCAAGCAAAGCTAGTGTGGTAGGGAGCCCCTCTGGCCTTCTATCCCTGTCTCTGTGTCTCTGGGGTCTCTGTCTCTCTCTGCTCCTGTCTCCTCATATTTTTTTGGTAATTTTTCCTTTTTACGGTTTTTTTAAAGGTAGAATTTCTCTCTGGCTCTCAGCTCCAGCTTTTGTTTTGTTAATAAGTCCTTCTGCTCCTTTCTCCCAGGCAGGAGAGTTGAGCCATTCTCTGAGAAGTTTCCACATGGATACTGGGAACTAGATATTTCAGGGCACAGGCGAAATCAAGATTTTCTACTCATAATTCAGCCTCCAGCAAGCAAAGCTAGTGTGGTAGGGAGCCCATCTGGCCTTCTATCCCTGTCTCTGTGTCTCTGAGGTCTCTGTCTCTCTCTGCTCCTGTCTCCTCATTTTTTTTGGTAATTTTTCCTTTTTACGATTTTTTTAAAGGTAGAAATTTTCTCTGGCTCTCAGCTCCATCTTTTGTTTTGTTAATAAGAACTTCTGATCCTTTCTTCCAGGCAGGAGAGTTGAGCCATTCTCTGAGAAGATTCCACATGGATACTGGGAACTAGATATTTCAGTGCACAGGCGAAATAAAGATTTTCTACTCATAATTCAGCCTCCAGCAAGCAAAGCTAGTGTGGTAGTTAGCCCCTCTGGCCTTCTATCCCTGTCTCTGTGTCTCTGAGGTCTCTGTATCTCTCTGCTCCTGTCTCCTCAATTTTTTTGGTAATTTTTCCTTTTTACGGTTTTTTTAAAGGTAGAATTTCTCTCTGGCTCTCAGCTCCATCTTTTGTTTTGTTAATACGCCCTTCTGCTCCTTTCTCCCAGGCAGGAGAGTTGAGCCATTCTCTGAGAAGATTCCACATGGATACTGGGAACTAGATTTTTCAGGGCACAGGCGAAATGAAGATTTTCTACTCATAATTCAGCCTCCAGCAAGCAAAGCTAGTGTGGTAGGGAGCCCCTCTGGCCTTCTATCCCTGTCTCTGTGTCTCTGAGGTCTCTGTCTCTCTCTGCTCCTGTCTCCTCATATTTTTCTTGTAATTTTTCCTTTTTACGGTTTTTTTAAAGGTAGAATTTCTCTCTGGCTCTCAGCTCCATCTTTTGTTTTGTTAATAAGCCCTTCTGCTCCTTTCTCCCAGGCAGGAGAGTTGAGCCATTCTCTGAGAAGATTCCACATGGATACTGGGAACTAGATATTTCAGGGCACAGGCGAAATGAAGATTTTTACTCATAATTCAGCCTCCATTAAGCAAAGCTAGTGTGGTAGGGAGCCCCTCTGGCCTTCTATCCCTGTCTCTGTTTCTCTGAGGTCTCTGTATCTCTCTGCTCCTGTCTCCTCATTTTTTCTTTGGTAATTTTTCATTTTTACGATTTTTTTAAAGGTAGAATTTCTCTCTGGCTCTCAGCTCCATCTTTTGTTTTGTTAATAATCCCTTCTGCTCCTTTCTCCCAGGCAGGAGAGTTGAGGCATTCTCTGAGAAGATTCCACATGGTTACTGGGAACTAGATATTTCAGGACACAGGCGAAATGAAGATTTTCTACTCATAATTCAGCCTCCAGCAAGCAAAACTAGTGTGGTAGGGAGCCCCTCTGGCCTTCTATCCCTGTCTCTGTGTCTCTGAGGTCTCTGTCTCTCTCTGCTCCTGTCTCCTCTTTTTTTTGGGTAATTTTTCCTATTTACGATTTTTTTAAAGGTCGAGTTTCTCTCTGGCTCTCAGCTCCATCTTTTGTTTTGTTAATAAGCCCTTCTGCTCCTTTCTCCCAGGCAGGAGAGTTGAGCCATTCTCTGAGAAGATTCCACATAGATACTGGGAAGTAGATATTTCAGTGCACAGGCGAAATGAAGATTTTCTACTCATAATTCAGCCTCCAGCAAGCAAAGCTAGTGTGGAAGGGAGCCCCTCTGGCCTTCTAACCCTTTCTATGTGTCTCTGAGACCTCTGTTTCTCTCTGCTCCTGTCTCCTCATTTTTTTTGGTAATTTTTCCTTTTTACGATATTTTCAAGGTAGAATTTCTCTCTGGCTCTCAGCTCCATCTTTTGTTTTGTTAATAAGCCCTTCTGCTCCTTTCTCCCAGGCAGGAGAGTTGAGCCATTCTCTGAGAAGATTCCACATGGATACTGGGAACTAGATATTTCAGGGCACAGGCGAAATGAAGATTTTCTACTCATAATTCAGCCTCCAGCAAGCAAAGCTAGTGTGGTAGGGAGCCCCTCTGGCCTTCTATCCCTGTCTCTGTGTCTCTGAGGTCTCTGTCTCTCTCTGCTCCTCTCTCCTCATTATTTTTTTGGTAATTTTTCCTTTTTACGATTTTTAAAGGTAGAATTTCTCTCTGGCTCTCAGCTCCATCTTTTGTTTTGTTAATAAGCCCTTCTGCTCCTTTCTCCCAGGCAGGAGAGTTGAGCCATTCTCTGAGAAGATTCCACATGGATACTGGGAACTAGATTTTTCAGGGCACAGGAGAAATGAAGATTTTCTACTCATAATTCAGACTCCAGCAAGCAAAGCTAGTGTGGTAGGGAGCCCCTCTGGCCTTCTATCCCTGTCTCTGTGTCTCTGAGATCTCTGTCTCTCTCTGCTCCTGTCTCCTCAATTTTTTTGGTAATTTTTCCTTTTCACGGTTTTTTTAAAGGTAGAATTTCTCTCTGGCTCTCAGCTCCATCGTTTGTTTTGTTAATAAGCCCTTCTTCTCCTTTCTCCCAGGCAGGAGAGTTGAGCCATTCTCTGAGAAGATTCCACATGGATACTGGGAACTAGATATTTCAGGGCACATGCGAAAGGAAGATTTTCTACTCATAATTCAGCCTCCAGCAAGCAAAGCTAGTGTGGTAGGGAGCCCCTCTGGCCTTCTATCCCTGTCTCTGTGTCTCTGAGGTCTCTGTCTCTCTCTGGTCCTGTCTCCTATTTTTTTGGTAATTTTTCCTTTTTACGATTTTTTTAAAGGTAGAATTTCTCTCTGGCTCTCAGCTCCATCTTTTGTTTTGTTAATAAGCCCTTCTGCTCCTTTCTCCCAGGCAGGAGAGTTGAGCCATTCTCTGAGAAGATTCCACATGGATACTGGGAACTAGATATTTCAGGGCACAGGCGAAATGAAGATTTTCTACTCATAATTCAGCCTCCAGCAAGCAAAGCTAGTGTGGTAGGGAGCCCCTCTGGCCTTCTATCCCTGTCTCTGTGTCTCTGAGGTCTCTGTCTCTCTCTGCTCCTGTCTCCTCATTTTTTTCTTGTAATTTTTCCTTTTTACGATTTTTTTAAAGGTAGAATTTCTCTCTGGCTCTCAGCTCCATCTTTTGTTTTGTTAATAAGCCCTTCTGCTCCTTTCTCCCGGGCAGGAGAGTTGAGCCATTCTCTGAGAAGACTCCACATTGATACTGGGAACTAGATATTTCAGGGCACAGGCGAAATCAAGATTTTCTACTCATAATTCAGCCTCCAGCAAGCAAAGCTAGTGTGGTAGGGAGCCCCTCTGGCCTTCTACCCCTGTCTCTGTGTCTCTGAGGTCTCTGTCTCTCTCTGCTCCTGTCTCCTCAATTTTTTTGGTAATTTTTCCTTTTTACGATTTTTTTAAAGGTAGAATTTTTCTCTGGCTCTCAGCTCCATCTTTTGTTTTGTTAATAAGAACTTCTGATCCTTTCTTCCAGGCAGGAGAGTTGAGCCATTCTCTGAGAAGATTCCACATGGATACTGGGAACTAGATATTTCAGTGCACAGGCGAAATGAAGATTTTCTACTCATAATTCAGCCTCCAGCAAGCAAAGCTAGTGTGGTAGTTAGCCCCTCTGGCCTTCTATCCCTCTCTCTGTGTCTCTGAGGTCTCTGTCTCTCTCTGCTCCTGTCTCCTCAATTTTTTTGGTAATTTTTCCTTTTCACGGTTTTTTTAAAGGTAGAATTTCTCTCTGGCTCTCAGCTCCATCTTTTGTTTTGTTAATAAGCCCTTCTGCTCCTTTCTCCCAGGCAGGAGAGTTGAGCCATTCTCTGAGAAGATTCCACATGGATACTGGGAACTAGATATTTCAGGGCACATGCGAAAGGAAGATTTTCTACTCATAATTCAGCCTCCAGCAAGCAAAGCTTGTGTGGTAGGGAGCCCCTCTGGCCTTCTATCCCTGTCTCTGTGTCTCTGAGGTCTCTGTCTCTCTCTGCTCCTGTCTCCTCATTTTTTTCTTGTAATTTTTCCTTTTTACGATTTTTTTAAAGGTAGAATTTCTCTCTGGCTCTCAGCTCCATCTTTTGTTTTGTTAATAAGCCCTTCTGCTCCTTTCTCCCAGGCAGGAGATTTGAGCCATTCTCTGAGAAGATTCCACATGGATACTGGGAACTAGATATTTCAGGGCACAGGCGAAATGAAGATTTTCTACTCATAATTCAGCATCCAGCAAGCAAAGCTAGTGTGGTAGGGAGCCCCTATGTCCTTCTATCCCTGTCTCTGTGTCTCTGAGGTCTCTGTCTCTCTCTGTTCCTGTCTCCTCATTTTTTTTTGGTAATTTTTCCTTTTTACGATTTTTTTAAAGGTAGAATTTCTCTCTGGCTCTCAGCTCCATCTTTTGTTTTGTTAATAAGCCCTTCTGCTCCTTTCTCCCAGGCAGGAGAGTTGAGCCATTTTCTGAGAAGATTCCACATGGATACTGGGAACTAGATATTTCAGGGCACAGGCGAAGTGAAGATTTTCTACTCATAATTCAGCCTCCAGCAAGCAAAGCTAGTGTGGTAGGGAGCCCCTCTGGCCTTCTATCCCTGTCTCTGTGTCTCTGGGGTCTCTGTCTCTCTCTGCTCCTGTCTCCTCATATTTTTTTGGTAATTTTTCCTTTTTACGGTTTTTTTAAAGGTAGAATTTCTCTCTGGCTCTCAGCTCCAGCTTTTGTTTTGTTAATAAGTCCTTCTGCTCCTTTCTCCCAGGCAGGAGAGTTGAGCCATTCTCTGAGAAGTTTCCACATGGATACTGGGAACTAGATATTTCAGGGCACAGGCGAAATCAAGATTTTCTACTCATAATTCAGCCTCCAGCAAGCAAAGCTAGTGTGGTAGGGAGCCCATCTGGCCTTCTATCCCTGTCTCTGTGTCTCTGAGGTCTCTGTCTCTCTCTGCTCCTGTCTCCTCATTTTTTTTGGTAATTTTTCCTTTTTACGATTTTTTTAAAGGTAGAAATTTTCTCTGGCTCTCAGCTCCATCTTTTGTTTTGTTAATAAGAACTTCTGATCCTTTCTTCCAGGCAGGAGAGTTGAGCCATTCTCTGAGAAGATTCCACATGGATACTGGGAACTAGATATTTCAGTGCACAGGCGAAATAAAGATTTTCTACTCATAATTCAGCCTCCAGCAAGCAAAGCTAGTGTGGTAGTTAGCCCCTCTGGCCTTCTATCCCTGTCTCTGTGTCTCTGAGGTCTCTGTATCTCTCTGCTCCTGTCTCCTCAATTTTTTTGGTAATTTTTCTTTTTACGGTTTTTTTAAAGGTAGAATTTCTCTCTGGCTCTCAGCTCCATCTTTTGTTTTGTTAATAAGCCCTTCTGCTCCTTTCTCCCAGGCAGGAGAGTTGAGCCATTCTCTGAGAAGATTCCACATGGATACTGGGAACTAGATTTTTCAGGGCACAGGCGAAATGAAGATTTTCTACTCATAATTCAGCCTCCAGCAAGCAAAGCTAGTGTGGTAGGGAGCCCCTCTGGCCTTCTATCCCTGTCTCTGTGTCTCTGAGGTCTCTGTCTCTCTCTGCTCCTGTCTCCTCATATTTTTCTTGTAATTTTTCCTTTTTACGGTTTTTTTAAAGGTAGAATTTCTCTCTGGCTCTCAGCTCCATCTTTTGTTTTGTTAATAAGCCCTTCTGCTCCTTTCTCCCAGGCAGGAGAGTTGAGCCATTCTCTGAGAAGATTCCACATGGATACTGGGAACTAGATATTTCAGGGCACAGGCGAAATGAAGATTTTTACTCATAATTCAGCCTCCACTAAGCAAAGCTAGTGTGGTAGGGAGCCCCTCTGGCCTTCTATCCCTGTCTCTGTTTCTCTGAGGTCTCTGTATCTCTCTGCTCCTGTCTCCTCATTTTTTCTTTGGTAATTTTTCATTTTTACGATTTTTTTAAAGGTAGAATTTCTCTCTGGCTCTCAGCTCCATCTTTTGTTTTGTTAATAATCCCTTCTGCTCCTTTCTCCCAGGCAGGAGAGTTGAGGCATTCTCTGAGAAGATTCCACATGGTTACTGGGAACTAGATATTTCAGGACACAGGCGAAATGAAGATTTTCTACTCATAATTCAGCCTCCAGCAAGCAAAACTAGTGTGGTAGGGAGCCCCTCTGGCCTTCTATCCCTGTCTCTGTGTCTCTGAGGTCTCTGTCTCTCTCTGCTCCTGTCTCCTCTTTTTTTTGGGTAATTTTTCCTTTTTACGATTTTTTTAAAGGTCGAGTTTCTCTCTGGCTCTCAGCTCCATCTTTTGTTTTGTTAATAAGCCCTTCTGCTCCTTTCTCCCAGGCAGGAGAGTTGAGCCATTCTCTGAGAAGATTCCACATAGATACTGGGAAGTAGATATTTCAGTGCACAGGCGAAATGAAGATTTTCTACTCATAATTCAGCCTCCAGCAAGCAAAGCTAGTGTGGAAGGGAGCCCCTCTGGCCTTCTAACCCTTTCTATGTGTCTCTGAGACCTCTGTTTCTCTCTGCTCCTGTCTCCTCATTTTTTTTGGTAATTTTTCCTTTTTACGATATTTTCAAGGTAGAATTTCTCTCTGGCTCTCAGCTCCATCTTTTGTTTTGTTAATAAGCCCTTCTGCTCCTTTCTCCCAGGCAGGAGAGTTGAGCCATTCTCTGAGAAGATTCCACATGGATACTGGGAACTAGATATTTCAGGGCACAGGCGAAATGAAGATTTTCTACTCATAATTCAGCCTCCAGCAAGCAAAGCTAGTGTGGTAGGGAGCCCCTCTGGCCTTCTATCCCTGTCTCTGTGTCTCTGAGGTCTCTGTCTCTCTCTGCTCCTCTCTCCTCATTATTTTTTTGGTAATTTTTCCTTTTTACGATTTTTAAAGGTAGAATTTCTCTCTGGCTCTCAGCTCCATCTTTTGTTTTGTTAATAAGCCCTTCTGCTCCTTTCTCCCAGGCAGGAGAGTTGAGCCATTCTCTGAGAAGATTCCACATGGATACTGGGAACTAGATTTTTCAGGGCACAGGCGAAATGAAGATTTTCTACTCATAATTCAGCCTCCAGCAAGCAAAGCTAGTGTGGTAGGGAGCCCCTCTGTACTTCTATCCCTGTCTCTGTGTCTCAGAGGTCTCTGTCTCTCTCTGCTCCTGTCTCCTCATTTTTTTTGGTAATTTTTCCATTTTACGATTTTTTTAAAGGTAGAATTATTCTCTGGCTCTCAGCTCCATCTTCTGTTTTGTTAATAAGAACTTCTGATCCTTTCTTCCAGGCAGGAGAGTTGAGCCATTCTCTGAGAAGATTCCACATGGATACTGGGAACTAGATATTTCAGTGCACTGGCGAAATAAAGATTTTCGACTCATAATTCAGCCTCCAGCAAGCAAAGCTAGTGTGGTAGTTAGCCCTCTGGCCTTCTATCCCTGTCTCTGTGTCTCTGAGGTCTCTGTCTCTCTCTGCTCCTGTCTCCTCATTTTTTTTGGTAATTTTTCCTTTTCACGTTTTTTTTAAAGGTAGAATTTCTCTCTGGCTCTCAGCTCCATCGTTTGTTTTGTTAATAAGCCCTTCTGCTCCTTTCTCCCAGGCAGGAGAGTTGAGCCATTCTCTGAGAAGATTCCACATGGATACTGGGAACTAGATATTTCAGGGCACATGCGAAAGGAAGATTTTCTACTCATAATTCAGCCTCCAGCAAGCAAAGCTAGTGTGGTAGGGAGCCCCTCTGGCCTTCTATCCCTGTCTCTGTGTCTCTGAGGTCTCTGTCTCTCTCTGGTCCTGTCTCCTATTTTTTTGGTAATTTTTCCTTTTTACGATTTTTTTAAAGGTAGAATTTCTCTCTGGCTCTCAGCTCCATCTTTTGTTTTGTTAATAAGCCCTTCTGCTCCTTTCTCCCAGGCAGGAGAGTTGAGCCATTCTCTGAGAAGATTCCACATGGATACAGGGAACTAGATATTTCAGGGCACAGGCGAAATGAAGATTTTCTACTCATAATTCAGCCTCCAGCAAGCAAAGCTAGTGTGGTAGGGAGCCCCTCTGGCCTTCTATCCCTGTCTCTGTGTCTCTGAGGTCTCTGTCTCTCTCTGCTCCTGTCTCCTCATTTTTTTCTTGTAATTTTTCCTTTTTACGATTTTTTTAAAGGTAGAATGTCTCTCTGGCTCTCAGCTCCATCTTTTGTTTTGTTAATAAGCCCTTCTGCTCCTTTCTCCCAGGCAGGAGAGTTGAGCCATTCTCTGAGAAGATTCCACATGGATACTGGGAACTAGATATTTCAGGGCACAGGCGAAATGAAGATTTTCTACTCATAATTCAGCCTCCAGCAAGCAAAGCTAGTGTGGTAGGGAGCCCCTCTGGCCTTCTATCCTTGTCTCTGTGTCTCTGAGTTCTCTGTCTCTCTCTGCTCCTGTCTCCTCATTTTTTTTGGTAATTTTTCCTTTTTACGATTTTTTTAAAGGTAGAATTTCTCTCTGGCTCTCAGCTCCATCTTTTGTTTTGTTAATAAGCCCTTCTTCTCCTTTCTCCCAGGCAGGAGAGTTGAGCCATTCTCTGAGAAGATTCCACATTGATACTGGGAACTAGATATTTCAGGGCACAGGCGAAATCAAGATTTTCTACTCATAATTCAGCCTCCAGCAAGCAAAGCTAGTGTGGTAGGGAGCCCCTCTCGCCTTCTATCCCTGTCTCTGTGTCTCTGAGGTCTCTGTCTCTCTCTGCTCCTGTCTCCTCATATTTTTGGTAATTTTTCCTTTTCACGGTTTTTTTAAAGGTAGAATTTCTCTCTGCCTCTCAGCTCCATCTTTTATTTTGTTAATAAGCCCTTCTTCTCCTTTCTCCCAGGCAGGAGAGTTGAGCCATTCTCTGAGAAGATTCCACATGGATACTGGGAACTAGATATTTCAGGGCACAGGCGAAATGAAGATTTTCTACTCATAATTCAGCCTCCAGCAAGCAAAGCTAGTGTGGTAGGGAGCCCCTCTGGCCTTCTATCCCTGTCTCTGTGTCTCTGAGGTCTCTGTCTCTCTCTGCTCTGGTCTCCTCATTTTTTATTTGGTAATTTTTCCTTTTTCGGTTTTTTTAAAGGTAGAATTTCTCTCTGGCTCTCAGCTCCATCTTTTGTTTTGTTAATAAGCCCTTCTGCTCCTTTCTCCCAGGCAGGAGAGTTGAGCCATTCTCTGAGAAGATTCCACATGGATTCTGGGAACTAGATATTTCAGGGCACAGGCGAAATGAAGATTTTCTACTCATAATTCAGCCTCCAGAAAGCAAAGCTAGTGTGGTAGGGAGCCCCTCTGGCCTTCTATCCCTGTCTCTGTGTCTCTGAGGTCTCTGTATCTCTCTGCTCCGGTCTCCTCATTTTTACTTTGGTAATTTTTCCTTTTTACGATTTTTTTAAAGGTAGAATTTCTCTCTGGCTCTCAGCTCCATCTTTTGTTTTGTTAATAATCCCTTCTTCTCCTTTCTCCCAGGCAGGAGAGTTGAGCCATTCTCTGAGAAGTTTCCACATGTATAAGGGGAACTAGATATTTCAGGGCACAGGCGAAATGAAGATTTTCTACTCATAATTCAGCTTACAGCAAGCAAAGTTAGTGTGGTAGGGAGCCCCTCTGGCCTTCTTTCCCTGTCTCTGTGTCTCTGAGGTCTCTGTCTCTCTCTGCTCCTGTCTCCTCATTTTTTTTGGTAATTTTTCCTTCTTACGGTTCTTTTAAAGGTAGAATTTCTCTATGGCTCTCAGCTCCATCTTTTGTTTTGTTAATAAGCCCTTCTGCTCCTTTCTCCCAGGCAGGAGAGTTGACCCTTTCTCTGAGAAGATTCAACATTGATACTGGGAACTAGATATTTCAGGGCACAAGCAAAATGAAGATTTTCTACTCATAATTCAGCCTCCAGCAAGCAAAGCTAGTGTGGTAGGGAGCCCCTCTGGCCTTCTATCACTGTCTCTGTGTCTCTGAGGTCTCTGTCTCTCTCTGCTCCTGTCTCATCATTTTTTTTGGTAATTTTTCCATTTTACGGTTTTTAAAAAGGTAGAATTTCTCTCTGGCTCTCAGCTCCATCTTTTGTTTTGTTAATAAGCCCTTCTGCTCCTTTCTCCCAGGCAGGAGAGTTGAGCCATTCCCTGAGAAGATTCCACATGGATACAGGGAACTAGATATTTCACGGCACAGGCGAAATTAAGATTTTCTACTCATAATTCAGCCTCCAGCAAGCAAAGCTAGTGTGGTAGGGAGCCCCTCTGGCCTTCTATCCCTGTCTCTGTGTCTCTGAGGTCTCTGTCTCTCTCTGCTCCTGTCTCCTCATTTTTTTTGGTAATTTTTCCTTTTTACGATATTTTAAAGGTAGAATTTCTCTCTGGCTCTCAGCTCCATCTTTTGTTTTGTTAATAAGCCCTTCTGCTCCTTTCTCCCAGGCAGGAGAGTTGAGCCATTCTCTGAGAAGATTCCACATGGATACTGGGAACTAGATATTTCAGGGCACAGGCGAAATGAAGATTTTCTACTCATAATTCAGCCTCCAGCAAGCAAAGCTAGTGTGGTAGCGAGCCCCTGTGGCCTTCTATCCCTGTCTCTTTGTCTCTGAGGTCTCTGTCTCTCTCTGCTCCTGTCTCTTCATTTTTTTTTTGCTAATTTTTCCTTTTTACGGTTTTTTTAAAGGTAGAATTTCTCTCTGGCTCTCAGCTCCATCTTTTGTTTTGTTAATAAACCCTTCTGCTCCTTTCTCCCAGGCAGGAGAGTTGAGCCATTCTCTGAGAAGATTCCACATGGTTACTGGGAACTAGATATTTCAGGGCACAGGCGAAATGAAGATTTTCTACTCATAAATCAGCCTCCAGCAAGCAAAGCTAGTGTGGTAGGGAGTCCCTCTGGCCTTCTATCCCTGTCTCTGTGTCTCTGAGCTCTCTGGCTCTCTCTGCTCCTGTCTCCTGTTTTTTTTTTGGTAATTTTTCCTTTTTACGATTTTTTTAAAGGTAGAATTTCTCTCTGGCTCTCAGCTCCATCTTTTGTTTTGTTAATAAACCCTTCTGCTCCTTTCTCCCAGGCAGGAGAGTTGAGCCATTCTCTGAGAAGATTCCATATGGATACTGGGAACTAGATATTTCAGGGCACAGGCGAAATGAAGATTTTCTACTCATAATTCAGCCTACAGCAAGCAAAGCTAGTGTGGTAGGGAGCCCCTCTGGCCTTCTATCCCTGTCTCTGTGTCTCTGAGGTCTCTGTCTCTCTCTGCTCCTGTCTCCTCATTTTTTTTGGTAATTTTTCCTTTTTACGGTTTTTTTAAAGGTAGAATTTCTCTCTGGCTCTCAGCTCCATCTTTTGTTTTGTTAATAAGCCCTTCTGCTCCTTTCTCCCAGGCAGGAGAGTTGAGCCATTCTCTGAGAAGATTCCACATGGATACTGGGAACTAGATATTTCAAGGCACAGGCGAAATGAAGATTTTCTACTCATAATTCAGCCTCCAGCAAGCAAAGCTAGTGTGGTAGGGAGCCCCTCTGGCCTTCTATCCCTGTCTCTGTGTCTCTTAGGTCTCTGTCTCTCTCTGCTCCTGTCTCCTCATTTTTTTTTGGTAATTTTTCCTTTTTACGATTTTTTTAAAGGTAGAATTTCTCTCTGGCTCTCAGCTCCATCTTTTGTTTTGTTAATAAGCCCTTCTGCTCCTTTCTCCCAGGCAGGAGAGTTGAGCCATTTTCTGAGAAGATTCCACATGGATACTGGGAACTAGATATTTCAGGGCACAGGCGAAGTGAAGATTTTCTACTCATAATTCAGCCTCCAGCAAGCAAAGCTAGTGTGGTAGGGAGCCCCTCTGGCCTTCTATCCCTGTCTCTGTGTCTCTGTGGTCTCTGTATCTCTCTGCTCCTGTCTCCTCATATTTTTTTGGTAATTTTTCCTTTTTACGATTTTTTTAAAGGTAGAATTTCTCTCTGGCTCTCAGCTCCAGCTTTTGTTTTGTTAATAAGTCCTTCTGCTCCTTTCTCCCAGGGAGGAGAGTTGAGCCATTCTCTGAGAAGATTCCACATGGATACTGGGAACTAGATATTTCAGGGCACAGGCAAAATGAAGATTTTCTACTCATAATTCAGCCTCCAGAAAGCAAAGCTAGTGTAGTAGGGAGCCCCTCTGGCCTTCTATCCCTGTCTCTGTGTCTCTGAGTTCTCTGTCTCTCTCTGCTCCTGTCTCCTCATTTTTTTTGGTAATTTTTCCTTTTTACGATTTTTTTAAAGGTAGAATTTCTCTCTGGCTCTCAGCTCCATCTTTTGTTTTGTTAATAAGCCCTTCTGCTCCTTTCTCCCAGGCAGGAGAGTTGAGCCATTCTCTGAGAAGATTCCACATGTATACTGGGAATGAGATATTTCAGTGCACAGGCGAAATAAAGATTTTCTTCTCATAATTCAGCCTCCAGCAAGCAAAGCTAGTGTGGTATGGAGCCCCTCTGGCCTTCTATCCCTGTCTCTGTGTCTCTGAGGTCTCTGTCTCTCTCTGCTCCTTTCTCTTCAATTTTTTTGGTAATTTTTCCTTTTCACGGTTTTTTTAAAGGTAGAATTTCTCTCTGGCTCTCAGCTCCATCTTTTATTTTGTTAATAAGCCCTTCTGCTCCTTTCTCCGAGGCAGGAGAGTTGAGCCATCCTCTGAGAAGATTCCACATGGATACTGGGAAATAGATATTTCAGGGCACATGCGAAAGGAAGATTTTCTACTCATAATTCAGCCTCCAGCAAGCAAAGCTAGTGTGGTAGGGAGCCCCTCTGGCCTTCTATCCCTGTCTCTGTGTCTCTGAGGTCTCTGTCTCTCTCTCCTCCTGTCTCCTCATTTTTTTTGGTAATTTTTCCTTTTTACGATTTTTTTAAAGGTAGAATTTCTCTCTGGCTCTCAGCTCCATCTTTTGTTTTGTTAATAAGCCCTTCTGCTCCTTTCTCCCAGGCAGGAGAGTTGAGCCATTCTCTGAGAAGTTTCCACATGGATACTGGGAACTAGATAGTTCAGGGCACAGGCGAAATGAAGATTTTCTACTCATAATTCAGCCTCCAGCAAGCAAAGCTAGTGTGGTAGGGAGCCCCTCTGGCCTTCTATCCCTGTCTCTGTGTCTCTGAGGTCTCTGTCTCTCTCTGCTCCTGTCTCCTCATTTTTTTCTTGTAATTTTTCCTTTTTACGATTTTTTAAAAGGTAGAATGTCTCTCTGGCTCTCAGTTCCATCTTTTGTTTTGTTAATAAGCCCTTCTGCTCCTTTCTCCCAGGCAGGAGAGTTGAGCCATTCTCTGAGAAGTTTCCACATGGATACTGGGAACTAGATATTTCAGGGCACAGGCGAAATGAAGATTTTCTACTCATAATTCAGCCTCCAGCAAGCAAAGCTAGTGTGGTAGGGAGCCCCTCTGGCCTTCTATCCTTGTCTCTGTGTCTCTGAGGTCTCTGTCTCTCTCTGCTCCTGTCTCCTCATTTTTTTTGGTAATTTTTCCTTTTTACGACTTTTTTAAACGTAGAATTTTTCTCTGGCTCTCAGCTCCATCTTTTGTTTTGTTAATAAGAACTTCTGATCCTTTCTTCAAGGCAGGAGAGTTGAGCCATTCTCTGAGAAGATTCCACATGGATACTGGGAACTAGATACTTCAGTGCACAGGCGAAATGAAGATTTTCTACTCATAATTCAACCTCAGGCAAGCAAAGCTGGTGTGGTAGTTAGCCCCTCTGGCCTTCTATCCCTGTCTCTGTGTCTCTGAGGTCTCTGTCTCTCTCTGCTCCTGTCTCCTCAATTTTTTTGGTAATTTTTCCTTTTCACGGTTTTTTTAAAGGTAGAATTTCTCTCTGCCTCTCAGCTCCATCTTTTGTTTTGTTAATAAGCCCTTCTGCTCCTTTCTCCCAGGCAGGAGAGTTGAGCCATTCTCTGAGAAGATTCCACATGGATACTGGGAACTAGATATTTCAGGGCACAGGCGAAATGAAGATATCCTACTCATAATTCAGCCTCCAGCAAGCAAAGCTAGTGTGGTAGGGAGCCCCTCTGGCCTTCTATCCCTGTCTCTGTGTCTCTGAGGTCTCTGTATCTCTCTGCTCCTGTCTCCTCAGTTTTTTTGGAAATTTTTCCTTTTTACGATTTTTTTAAAGGTAGAATTTCTCTCTGGCTCTCAGCTCCATCTTTTGTTTTGTTAATAAGAACTTCTGCTCCTTTCTCCCAGGCAGGAGAGTTGAGCCATTCTCTGAGAAGTTTCCACAAGTATACTGGGAACTAGATATTTCAGGGCACAGACGAAATAAAGATTTTCTACTCATAATTCAGCCTCCAGCAAGCAAAGCTAGTGTGGTAGGGAGCCCCTCTGGCCTTCTATCCCTGTCTCTGTGTCTCTGAGGTCTCTGTCTCTCTCTGCTCCTGTCTCCTCATTTTTTTTGGTAATTTTTCCTTTTTACGGTTTTTTTAAAGGTAGAATTTCTCTCTGGCTCTCAGCTCCATCTTTTGTTTTGTTAATAAGCCCTTCTGCTCCTTTCTCCCAGGCAGGAGAGTTGAGCCATTCTCTGAGAAGATTCCATATGGATACTGGGAACTAGATATTTCAGGGCACAGGCGAAATGAAGATTTTCTACTCATAATTCAGCCTACAGCAAGCAAAGCTAGTGTGGTAGGGAGCCCCTCTGGCCTTCTATCCCTGTCTCTGTGTCTCTGAGGTCTCTGTCTCTCTCTGCTCCTGTCTCCTCATTTTTTTTGGTAATTTTTCCTTTTTACGGTTTTTTTAAAGGTAGAATTTCTCTCTGGCTCTCAGCTCCATCTTTTGTTTTGTTAATAAGCCCTTCTGCTCCTTTCTCCCAGGCAGGAGAGATGAGCCATTCTCTGAGAAGATTCCACATGGATACTGGGAACTAGATATTTCAGGGCACAGGCGAAATGAAGATTTTCTACTCATAATTCAGCCTCCAGCAAGCAAAGCTAGTGTGGTAGGGAGCCCCTCTGGCCTTCTATCCCTGTCTCTGTGTCTCTTAGGTCTCTGTCTCTCTCTGCTCCTGTCTCCTCATTTTTTTTTGGTAATTTTTCCTTTTTACGATTTTTTTAAAGGTAGAATTTCTCTCTGGCTCTCAGCTCCATCTTTTGTTTTGTTAATAAGCCCTTCTGCTCCTTTCTCCCAGGCAGGAGAGTTGAGCCATTCTCTGAGAAGATTCCACATGGATACTGGGAACTAGATATTTCAGGGCACAGGCGAAATGAAGATTTTCTACTCATAATTCAGCCTCCAGCAAGCAAAGCTAGTGTGGTAGGGAGCCCCTCTGGCCTTATCTCCTTGTCTCTGTGTCTCTGAGTTCTCTGTCTCTCTCTGCTCCAATCTCCTCCTATTTTTTTTGTAATTTTTCCTTTTTATGATTTTTTTAAAGGTAAAATTTCTCTCTGGCTCTCAGCTCCATCTTTTGTTTTGTTAATAAGCCATTCTGCTCCTTTCTCCCAGGCAGGAGAGTTGAGCCATTATCTGAGAAGATTCCAAATGGAACTGGGAACAAGATATTTCAGGGCACAGGCGAAATGAAGATTTTCTACTCATAATTCAGCCTCCAGCAAGCAAAGCTAGTGTGGTAGGGAGCCCCTCTGGCCTTCTATCCCTGTCTCTGTGTCTCTGAGGTCTCTGTCTCTCTCTGCTCCTGTCTCCTCATATTTTTTTGGTAATTTTTCCTTTTTACGGTTTTTTTAAAGGTAGAATTTCTCTCTGGCTCTCAGCTCCATCTTTTGTTTTGTTAATAAGCCCTTCTGCTCCTTTCTCCCAGGCAGGAGAGTTGAGCCATTCTCTGAGAAGATTCCACATGGATACTGGGAACTAGATATTTCAGGGCACAGGCGAAATGAAGATTTTCTACTCATAATTCAACCTCCAGCAAGCAAAGCTAGTGTGGTAGGGAGCCCCTCTGGCCTTCTATCCCTGTCTCTGTGTCTCTGAGGTCTCTGTCTCTCTTTGCTCCTGTCTCCTCATTTTTTTTGGTAATTTTTCCTTTTTACGATTTTTTTAAAGGTAGAATTTCTCTCTGGCTCTCAGCTCCATCTTTTGTTTTGTTAATAAGCCATTCTGCCCCTTTCTCCCAGGCAGGAGAGTTGAGCCATTCTCTGAGAAGATTCCACATGGATACTGGGAACTAGATATTTCAGGGCACAGGCGAAATGAAGATTTTCTACTCATAATTCAGCCTCCAGCAAGCAAAGCTAGTGTGGTAGGGAGCCCCTCTGGCCTTCTATCCCTGTCTCTGTGTCTCTGAGGTCTCTGTATCTCTCTGCTCCTGTCTCCTCATTTTTTTTGGTAATTTTTCCTTTTTACGATTTTTTTAAAGGTAGAATTTCTCTCTGGCTCTCAGCTCCAGCTTTTGTTTTGTTAATAAGCCCTTCTGCTCCTTTCTCCCAGGCAGGAGAGTTGAGCCATTCTCTGAGAAGTTTCCACATAGATACTGGGAACTAGATATTTCAGGGCACAGGCGAAATGAAGATTTTCTACTCATAATTCAGCCTCCAGCAAGCAAAGTTAGTGTGGTAGGGAGCCCCTCTGGCCTTCTATCCCTGTCTCTGTGTCTCTGAGGTCTCTGTCTCTCTCTGCTCCTCTCTCCTCATTATTTTTTTGGTAATTTTTCTTTTTTACGATTTTTTTAAAGGTAGAATTTCTCTCTGGCTCTCAGCTCCATCTTTTGTTTTGTTAATAAGTCCTTCTGCTCCTTTCTCCCAGGCAGGAGAGTTGAGCCATTCTCTGAGAAGATTCCACATGGATACTGGGAACTAGATATTTCAGGGCACAGGCGAAATGAAGATTTTCTACTCATAATTCAGCCTCCAGCAAGCAAAGCTATTGTGGTAGGGAGCCCCTCTGGCCTTCTATCCTTGTCTCTGTGTCTCTGAGTTCTCTGTCTCTCTCTGCTCCAGTCTCCTCCTATTTCTTTTGTAATTTTTCCTTTTTACGATTTTTTTAAAGGTAAAATTTCTCTCTGGCTCTCAGCTCCAATTTTTGTTTTGTTAATAAGCCCTTCTGCTCCTTTCTCCCAGGCAGGAGAGTTGAACCATTCTCTGAGAAGATTCCACATGGATACTGGGAACTAGATATTTCAGGGCACAGGCGAAATGAAGATTTTCTACTCATAATTCAGCCTCCAGCAAGCAAAGCTAGTGTGGTAGGGAGCCCCTCTAGCTTTCTATCCCTGTCTCTGTGCCTCTGAGGTCTCTGTCTCTCTCTGCTCCTGTCTCCTCATTTTTTTTTTTGGTAATTTTTCATTTTTACGATTTTTTTAAAGGAAGAATTTCTCTCTGGCTCTAAGCTCCATCTTTTGTTTTGTTAATAATCCATTCTGCTCCTTTCTCCAAGGCAGGAGAGTTGAGCCATTCTCTGAGAAGATTCCACATGGATACTGGGAACTAGATTTTTCAGGGCACAGGCGAAATGAAGATTTTCTACTCATAATTCAGCCTCCAGCAAGCAAAGCTAGTGTGGTAGGGAGCCCCTCTGTCCTTCTATCCCTGTCTCGGTTTCTCTGAGGTCTCTGTCTCTCTCTGCTCCTGTCTCCTCATGTTTTTTTGGTAATTTTTCCTTTTTACGGTTTTTTTAAAGGTTGAATTTCTCTCTGGCTCTCAGCTCCATCTTTTGTTTTGTTAATAAGCCCTTATGCTCCTTTCTCCCAGGCAGGAGAGTTGAGCCATTCTCTGAGGAGTTTCCAGATTGATACTTGGACCTAGATATTTCAGGGCACAGGCGAAATAAAGATTTTCTACTCATAATTCAGACTCCAGCAAGCAAAGCTAGTGTGGTAGGGAGCCCCTCTGGCCTTCTATCCCTGTCTCTGTGTCTCTGAGGTCTCTGTCTCTCTCTGCTCCTATCTCCTCAATTTTTGGTAATTTTTCCTTTTTACGATTTTTTTAAAGGTAGAATTTCTCTCTGGCTCTCAGCTCCATCTTTTGTTTTGTTCATAAGCCCTTCTGCCCCTTTCTCCCAGGCAGAAGAGTTGAGCCATTCTCTGAGAAGCTTCCACATGGATACCGGGAACAAGACATTTCAGGCCACAGGCGAAATGAAGATTTTCTACTCATAATTCAGCCTCCAGCAAGCAAAGCTAGTGTGGTAGGGAGCCCCTCTGGCCTTCTATCCCTGTCTCTGTGTCTCTGAGGTCTCTGTCTGTATCTGCTCCTGTCTCCTCATTTTTTTTTTTGTAATTTTTCCTTTTTACGATTTTTTTAAAGGTAGAATTTCTCTCTGGCTCTCAGCTCCATCTTTTGTTTTGTTAATAAGCCCTTCTGCTCCTTTCTCCCAGGCAGGAGAGTTGAACCATTCTCTGAGAGGATTCCACATGGATACTGGGAACTAGATATTTCAGGACACAGGCAAAATGAAGATTTTTTACTCATAATTCAACCTCCAGCAAGCAAAGCTTGTGTGATAGGGAGCCCCTCTGGCCTTCTATACCTGTCTCTGTGTCTCTGAGGTCTCTGTCTGTCTCTGCTCCTGTCTCCTCCAATTTTTTTTGTAATTTTTCCTTTTTACGATTTTTTACAGTTTGAATTTCTCTCTGGCTCTAAGCTCCATCTTTTGTTTTGTTAATAAGCCCTTCTGCTCCTTTCTCCCAGGCAGCAGAGTTGAGCCATTCTCTGAGAAGATTCCACATGGATACTGGGAACTAGATTTTTCAGGGCACAGGAGAAATGAAAATTTTCTACTCATAATTCAGCCTCCAGCAAGCAAAGCTAGTGTGGTAGGGAGCCCCTCTGTCCTTCTATACCTGTCTCGGTGTCCCTGAGGTCTCTGTCTCTCTCTGCTCCTGTCTCCTCATGTTTTTTTGGTAATTTTTCCTTTTTACGGTTTTTTTAAAGGTTGAATTTCTCTCTGGCTCTCAGCTCCATCTTTTGTTTTGTTAATAAGCCCTTCTGCTCCTTTCTCCCACGCAGGAGAGTTGAGCCATTCTCTGAGGAGATTCCAGATTGATACTGGGACCTAGATATTTCAGGGCACAGGCGAAATGAAGATTTTCTACTCATAATTCAGCCTCCAGCAAGCAAAGCTAGTGTGGTAGGGAACCCCTCTGGCCTTCTATCCCTGTCACTGTGTCTCTGAGGTCTCTGTCTCTCTCTGCTCCTGTCTCCTCATATTTTTTTGGTAATTTTTCCTTTTTACGGTTTTTTTAAAGGTAGAATTTCTCTCTGGTTCTCAGCTCCATCTTTTGTTTTGTTAATAAGCCCTTCTGCTCTTTTCTCCCAGGCAGGATAGTTGAGCCATTCTCTGAGAAGATTCCACATGGATACTGGGAACTAGATATTTCAGGGCACAGGCGAAATGAAGATTTTCTACTCATAATTCAGCCTCCAGCAAGCAAAGCTAGTGTGATAGGGAGCCCCTCTGGACTTCTATCCCTGTCTCTCTGTCTCTGAGGTCTCTGTCTCTCTCTGATCCTGTCTTCTCATTTTTTTTGTAATTTTTCCTTTTTACGGTTTTTTTAAAGGTAGAATTTCTCTCTGGCTCTCAGCTCCATCTTTTGTTTTGTTAATAAGCCCTTCTGCTCCTTTCTCCCAGGCAGGAGAGTTGAGCCATTCTCTGAGAAGATTCCACATGTATACTGGGAACTAGATATTTCAGTGCACAGGCGAAATAAAGATTTTCTACCCATTATTCAGCCTCCAGCAAGCAGAGCTAGTGTGGTAGGGAGCCCCTCTGGCCTTCTATCCCTGTCTCTGTGTCTCTGAGGTCTCTGTCTCTCTCTGATCCTGTCTCCTCATTTTTTTTGGTAATTTTTCCTTTTCACGGTTTTTTTAAAGGTAGAATTTCTCTCTGGCTCTCAGCTCCATCTTTTGTTTTGTTAATAAGCCCTTCTGCTCCTTTCTCCCAGGCAGGAGAGTTGAGCCATTCTCTGAGAAGATTCCACATGGATACTGGGAACTAGATATTTCAGGGCACATGCGAAAGGAAGATTTTCTACTCATAATTCAGCCTCCAGCAAGCAAAGCTAGTGTGGTAGGGAGCCCCTCTGGCCTTCTATCCCTGTCTCTGTGTCTCTGAGTTCTCTGTCTCTCTCTCCTCCTGTCTCCTCATTTTTTTTGGTAATTTTTCCTTTTTACGATTTTTTTAAAGGTAGAATTTCTCTCTGGCTCTCAGCTCCATCTTTTATTTTGTTAATAAGCCCTTCTGCTCCTTTCTCCCAGGCAGGAGAGTTGAGCCATTCTCTGAGAAGATTCCACATGGATACTGGGAACTAGATATTTCAGGGCACAGGCGAAATGAAGATTTTCTACTCATAATTCAGCCTCCAGCAAGCAAAGCTTGTGTGGTAGGGAGCCCCTCTGGCCTTCTATCCCTGTCTCTGTGTCTCTGAGGTCTCTGTCTCTCTGCTCCTGTCTCCTCATTTTTTTCTTGTAATTTTTCCTTTTTACGATTTTTTTTAAAGGTAGAATTTCTCTCTGGCTCTCAGCTCCATCTTTTGTTTTGTTAATAAGCCCTTCTGCTCCTTTCTCCCAGGCAGGAGAGTTGAGCGATTCTCTGAGAAGATTCCCCATGGATACTGGGAACTAGATATTTCAGGGCACAGGCGAAATGAAGATTTTCTACTCATAATTCAGCCTCCAGCAAGCAAAGCTAGTGTGGTACGGAGCCCCTCTGGCCTTCTATCCCTGTCTCTGTGTCACTGAGGTCTCTGTCTCTCTCTGCTCCTGTCTCCTCAATTTTTTGGTAATTTTTCCTTTTTGCGATTTTTTTAAAGGGAGAATTTCTCTCTGGCTCTCAGCTCCATCTTTTGTTTTGTTAATAAGCCCTTCTGCTCCTTTCTCCCAGGCAGGAGATTTGAGCCATTCTCTGAGAAGATTCCACATGGATACTGGGAATTAGATATTTCAGGGCACAGGCGAAATGAAGATTTTCTACTCATAATTCAGCCTCCAGCAAGCAAAGCTAGTGTGGTAGGGAGCCCCTCTGGCCTTCTATCCCTGTCTCTGTGTCTCGGAGGTCTCTGTCTCTCTCTGCTCCTGTCTTCTCATTTTTTTTGGTAATTTTTCCTTTTTACGATTTTTTTAAAGGTAGAATTTCTCTCTGGCTCTCAGCTCCATCTTTTGTTTTGTTAATAAGCCCTTCTGCTCCTTTCTCCCAGGCAGGAGAGTTGAGCCATTCTCTGAGAAGATTCCACATGGATACTGGGAACTAGATGTTTCAGGGCACAGGCGAAATGAAGATTTTCTACTCATAATTCAGCCTCCAGCAAGCAAAGCTAGTGTGGTAGGGATCCCCTCTGGCCTTCTATCCCTGTCTTTGTGTCTCTGAGGTCTCTGTCTCTCTCTGCTCCTGTCTCCTCATGTTTTTTTGGTAATTTTTCCTTTTTACGGTTTTTTTAAAGGTTGAATTTCTCTCTGGCTCTCAGCTCCATCTTTTGTTTTGTTAATAAGCCCTTCTGCTCCTTTCTCCCAGGCAGGAGAGTTGAGCCATTCTCTGAGGAGATTCCAGATTGATACTGGGACCTAGATATTTCAGGGCACAGGCGAAATAAAGATTTTCTACTCATAATTCAGACTCCTGCAAGCAAAGCTAGTGTGGTAGGGAGCCCCTCTGGCCTTCTATCCCTGTCTCTGTGTCTCTGAGGTCTCTGTCTCTCTCTCCTCCTGTCTCCTCATTTTTTTTGGTAATTTTTCCTTTTTACGATTTTTTTAAAGGTAGAATTTCTCTCGGGCTCTCAGCTCCATCTTTTATTTTGTTAATAAGCCCTTCTGCTCCTTTCTCCCAGGCAGGAGAGTTGAGCCATTCTCTGAGAAGATTCCACATGGATACTGGGAACTAGATATTTCAGGGCACAGGCGAAATGAAGATTTTCTACTCATAATTGAGCCTCCAGCAAGCAAAGCTTGTGTGGTAGGGAGCCCCTCTGGCCTTCTATCCCTGTCTCTGTGTCTCTGAGGTCTCTGTCTGTCTCTGCTCCTGTCTCCTCCTATTTTTTTGGTAATTTTTCCTTTTTACGATTTTTTTAAAGTTAGAATTTCTCTCTGGCTCTCAGCTCCATCTTTTGTTTTGTTAATCAGCCCTTCTGCTCCTTTCTCCCAGGCAGCAGAGTTGAGCCATTCTCTGAGAAGTTTCCACATGGATACTGGGAACTAGTTATTTCAGGGCACAGGCGAAATGAAGATTTTCTACTCATAATTCAGCCTCCAGCAAGCAAACCTAGTGTGGTAGGGAGCCCCTCTGGCTTTCTATCCCTGTCTCTGTGCCTCTGAGTTCTCTGTCTCTCTCTGCTCCTGTCTCCTCATTTTTTTTTTTGGTAATTTTTCTTTTTTACGATTTTTTTAAAGGAAGAATTTCTCTCTGGCTCTCAGCTCCATCTTTTGTTTTGTTAATAAGCCATTCTGCTCCTTTCTCCCAGGCAGGAGAGTTGAGCCATTCTCTGAGAAGATTCCACATGGATACTGGGAACTAGATTTTTCAGGGCACAGGAGAAATGAAGATTTTCTACTCATAATTCAGCCTCCAGCAAGCAAAGCTAGTGTGGTAGGGAGCCCCTCTGTCCTTCTATACATGTCTCGGTGTCTCTGAGGTCTCTGTCTCTCTCTGCTCCTGTCTCCTCATGTTTTTTTGGTAATTTTTCCTTTTTACGGTTTTTTTTAAAGGTTGAATTTCTCTCTGGCTCTCCGCTCCATCTTTTGTTTTGTTAATAAACCCTTCTGCTCCTTTCTCCCAGGCAGGAGAGTTGAGCCATTCTCTGAGGAGATTCCAGATTGATACTGGGACCTAGATATTTCAGGGCACAGGCGAAATAAAGATTTTCTACTCATAATTCAGACTCCAGCAAGCAAAGCTAGTGTGGTAGGGAGCCCCTCTGGCCTTCTATCCCTGTCTCCGTGTCTCTGAGGTCTCTGTCTCTCTCTGCTCCTGTCTCCTCAATTTTTGGTAATTTTTCCTTTTTACGATTTTTTTAAAGGTAGAATTTCTCTCTGGCTCTCAGCTCCATCTTTTGTTTTGTTAATAAGCCCTTCTGCTCCTTTCTCCCAGGCAGGAGAGTTGAGCCATTCCCTGAGAAGATTCCACATGTATACTGGGAACTAGATATTTCAGTGCACAGGCGAAATAAAGATTTTCTACTCATTATTCAGCCTCCAGCAAGCAGAGCTAGTGTGGTAGGGAGCCCCTCTGGCCTTCTATCCCTGTCTCTGTGTCTCTGAGGTCTCTGTCTCTCTCTGACTCTGTCTCCTCAATTTTTTGGTAATTTTTCCTTTTCACGGTTTTTTTAAAGGTAGAATTTCTCTCTGGTTCTCAGCTCCATCTTTTGTTTTGTTAATAACCCCTTCTGCTCCTTTCTCCCAGGCAGGAGAGTTGAGCCATTCTCTGAGAAGATTCCACATGGATACTGGGAACTAGATATTTCAGGGCACAGGCGAAATGAAGATTTTCTACTCATAATTCAGCTTCCAGCAAGCAAAGCTAGTGTGGTAGGGAGCCCCTCTGGCCTTCTATCCCTGTCTCTGTGTCTCTGAGGTCTCTGTCCTCTCTCTGCTCCTGTCTCCTCATTTTTTTTGTAATTTTTCCTTTTTACGGTTTTTTTTAAAGGTTGAATTTCTCTCTGGCTCTCAGCTCCATCTTTTGTTTTGTTAATAAGCCCTTCTGCTCCTTTCTCCCAGGCAGGAGAGTTGAGCCATTCTCTGAGAAGTTTCCACATGTATACTGGGAACTAGATATTTCAGTGCACAGGCGAAATAAAGATTTTCTACCCATTATTCAGCCTCCAGCAAGCAGAGCTAGTGTATTAGGGAGCCCCTCTGGCCTTCTATCCCTGTCTCTGTGTCTCTGAGGTCTCTGTCTCTCTCTGATCCTGTCTCCTCATTTTTTTTGTTAATTTTTCCTTTTTCCGATTTTTTTAAAGGTAGAATTTTTCTCTGGCTCTCAGCTCCATCTTTTGTTTTGTTAATAAGCCCTTCTGCTCCTTTCTCCCAGGCAGGAGAGTTGAGCCATTCTCTGAGAAGTTTCCACATGGATACTGGGAACTAGATATTTCAGGGAACATGCGAAAGGAAGATTTTCTACTCATAATTCAGCCTTCAGCAAGCAAAGCTAGTGTGGTAGGGAGCCCCTCTGGCCTTCTATCCCTGTCTCTGTGTCTCTGAGGTCTCTGTCTCTCTCTACTCCTCTCTCCTCATTTTTTCTGGTAATTTTTCCTTTTTACGATTTTTTTAAAGGTAGAATTTCTCTCTGGCTCTCAGCTCCATCTTTTATTTTGTTAATAAGCCCTTCTGCTCCTTTCTCCCAGGCAGGAGAGTTGAGCCATTCTCTGAGAAGATTCCACATGGATACTGGGAACTAGATATTTCAGGCCACAGGCGAAATGAAGATTTTCTACTCATAATTCAGCCTCCAGAAAGCAAAGCTAGTGTGGTAGGGAGCCCCTCTTGCCTTCTATCCCTGTCTCTGTGTCTCTGAGGTCTCTGTCTCTCTCTGACTCTGTCTCCTCATTTTTTTTTTTTGGTAATTTTTCCTTTTCACGGTTTTTTTAAAGGTAGAATTTTCTCTCTGGTTCTCAGCTCCATCTTTTGTTTTGTTAATAAGCCCTTCTGCTCCTTTCTCCCAGGCAGGAGAGTTGAGCCATTCTCTGAGAAGATTCCACATGGATACTGGGAACTAGATATTTCAGGACACAGGCGAAATGAAGATTTTTTACTCATAATTCAGCTTCCAGCAAGCAAAGCTAGTGTGATAGGGAGCCCCTCTGGCCTTCTATCCCTGTCTCTGTGTCTCTGAGGTCTCTGTCTCTCTCTGCTCCTGTCTCCTCATTTTTTTTGTAATTTTTCCTTTTTACGGTTTTTTTAAAGGTTCGAATTTCTCTCTGGCTCTCAGCTCCATCTTTTGTTTTGTTAATAAGCCCTTCTGCTCCTTTCTCCCAGGCAGGAGAGTTGAGCCATTCTCTGAGAAGATTCCACATGGATACTGGGAACTAGATATTTCAGGGCACAGGAGAAATGAAAATTTTCTACTCATAATTCAGCCTCCAGCAAGCAAAGCTAGTGTGGTAGGGAGCCCCTCTGGCCTTATCTCCTTGTCTCTGTGTCTCTGAGTTCTCTGTCTCTCTCTGCTCCTGTCTCCTCATTTTTTTTGTAATTTTTCCTTTTTATGATTTTTTTTTTAAAGGTAAAATTTCTCTCTGGCTCTCAGCTCCATCTTTTGTTTTGTTAATAAGCCCTTCTGCTCCTTTCTCCCAGGCAGGAGAGTTGAGCCATTATCTGAGAAGATTCCAAATGGAACTGGGAACAAGATATTTCAGGGCACAGGCGAAATGAAGATTTTCTACTCATAATTCAGCCTCCAGCAAGCAAAGCTAGTGTGGTAGGGAGCCCCTCTGGCCTTCTATCCCTGTCTCTGTGTCTCTGAGGACTCTGTCTCTCTCTGCTCCTGTCTCCTCATATTTTTTTTGGTAATTTTTCCTTTTTACGGTTTTTTTAAAGGTAGAATTTCTCTCTGGCTCTCAGCTCCATCTTTTGTTTTGTTAATAAGCCCTTCTGCTCCTTTCTCCCAGGCAGGAGAGTTGAGCCATTCTCTGAGAAGATTCCACATGGATACTGGGAACTAGATATTTCAGGGCACAGGCGAAATGAAGATTTTCTACTCATAATTCAACCTCCAGCAAGCAAAGCTAGTGTGGTAGGGAGCCCCTCTGGCCTTCTATCCCTGTCTCTGTGTCTCTGAGGTCTCTGTCTCTCTTTGCTCCTGTCTCCTCATTTTTTTTGGTAATTTTTCCTTTTTACGATTTTTTTAAAGGTAGAATTTCTCTCTGGCTCTCAGCTCCATCTTTTGTTTTGTTAATAAGCCATTCTGCCCCTTTCTCCCAGGCAGGAGAGTTGAGCCATTCTCTGAGAAGATTCCACATGGATACTGGGAACTAGATATTTCAGGGCACAGGCGAAATGAAGATTTTCTACTCATAATTCAGCCTCCAGCAAGCAAAGCTAGTGTGGTAGGGAGCCCCTCTGGCCTTCTATCCCTGTCTCTGTGTCTCTGAGGTCTCTGTATCTCTCTGCTCCTGTCTCCTCATTTTTTTTTGGTAATTTTTCCTTTTTACGATTTTTTTAAAGGTAGAATTTGTCTCTGGCTCTCAGCTCCAGCTTTTGTTTTGTTAATAAGCCCTTCTGCTCCTTTCTCCCAGGCAGGAGAGTTGAGCCATTCTCTGAGAAGTTTCCACATAGATACTGGGAACTAGATATTTCAGGGCACAGGCGAAATGAAGATTTTCTACTCATAATTCAGCCTCCAGCAAGCAAAGTTAGTGTGGTAGGGAGCCCCTCTGGCCTTCTATCCCTGTCTCTGTGTCTCTGAGGTCTCTGTCTCTCTCTGCTCCTGTCTCCTTATTTTTTTTGGTAATTTTTCTTTTTTACGATTTTTTTAAAGGTAGAATTTCTCTCTGGCTCTCAGCTCCATCTTTTGTTTTGTTAATAAGTCCTTCTGCTCCTTTCTCCCAGGCAGGAGAGTTGAGCCATTCTCTGAGAAGATTCCACATGGATACTGGGAACTAGATATTTCAGGGCACAGGCGAAATGAAGATTTTCTACTCATAATTCAGCCTCCAGCAAGCAAAGCTATTGTGGTAGGGAGCCCCTCTGGCCTTCTATCCTTGTCTCTGTGTCTCTGAGTTCTCTGTTTCTCTCTGCTCCAGTCTCCTCCTATTTTTTTTGTAATTTTTCCTTTTTACGATTTTTTTTAAAGTTAAAATTTCTCTCTGGCTCTCAGCTCCAATTTTTGTTTTGTTAATAAGCCCTTCTGCTCCTTTCTCCCAGGCAGGAGAGTTGAACCATTCTCTTAGAAGATTCCACATGGATACTGGGAACTAGATATTTCAGGGCACAGGAGAAATGAAGATTTTCTACTCATAATTCAGCCTCCAGCAAGCAAAGCTAGTGTGGTAGGGAGCCCCTCTGGCTTTCTATCCCTGTCTCTGTGCCTCTGAGGTCTCTGTCTCTCTCTGCTCCTGTCTCCTCATTTTTTTTTTGGTAATTTTTCATTTTTACGATTTTTTTAAAGGAAGAATTTCTCTCTGGCTCTAAGCTCCATCTTTTGTTTTGTTAATAATCCATTCTGCTCCTTTCTCCAAGGCAGGAGAGTTGAACCATTCTCTGAGAAGATTCCACATGGATACTGGGAACTAGATTTTTCAGGGCACAGGCGAAATGAAGATTTTCTACTCATAATTCAGCCTCCAGCAAGCAAAGCTAGTGTGGTAGGGAGCCCCTCTGTCCTTCTATCCCTGTCTCGGTGTCTCTGAGGTCTCTGTCTCTCTCTGCTCCTGTCTCCTCATGTTTTTTTGGTAATTTTTCCTTTTTACGGTTTTTTTAAAGGTTGAATTTCTCTCTGGCTCTCAGCTCCATCTTTTGTTTTGTTAATAAGCCCTTATGCTCCTTTCTCCCAGGCAGGAGAGTTGAGCCATTCTCTGAGGAGTTTCCAGATTGATACTGGGACCTAGATATTTCAGGGCACAGGCGAAATAAAGATTTTCTACTCATAATTCAGACTCCAGCAAGCAAAGCTAGTGTGGTAGGGAGCCCCTCTGGCCTTCTATCCCTGTCTCTGTGTCTCTGAGGTCTCTGTCTCTCTCTGCTCCTATCTCCTCAATTTTTGGTAATTTTTCCTTTTTACGATTTTTTTAAAGGTAGAATTTCTCTCTGGCTCTCAGCTCCATCTTTTGTTTTGTTCATAAGCCCTTCTGCCCCTTTCTCCCAGGCAGAAGAGTTGAGCCATTCTCTGAGAAGCTTCCACATGGATACCGGGAACAAGACATTTCAGGCCAAAGGCGAAATGAAGATTTTCTACTCATAATTCAGCCTCCAGCAAGCAAAGCTAGTGTGGTAGGGAGCCCCTCTGGCCTTCTATCCCTGTCTCTGTGTCTCTGAGGTCTCTGTCTCTATCTGCTCCTGTCTCCTCATTTTTTTTTTTGGTAATTTTTCCTTTTTACGATTTTTTTAAAGGTAGAATTTCTCTCTGGCTCTCAGCTCCATCTTTTGTTTTGTTAATAAGCCCTTCTGCTCCTTTCTCCCAGGCAGGAGAGTTGAACCATTCTCTGAGAGGATTCCACATGGATACTGGGAACTAGATATTTCAGGACACAGGCAAAATGAAGATTTTTTACTCATAATTCAACCTCCAGCAAGCAAAGCTTGTGTGATAGGGAGCCCCTCTGGCCTTCTATACCTGTCTCTGTGTCTCTGAGGTCTCTGTCTGTCTCTGCTCCTGTCTCCTCCAATTTTTTTGGTAATTTTTCCTTTTTACGATTTTTTAAAGTTCGAATTTCTCTCTGGCTCTAAGCTCCATCTTTTGTTTTGTTAATAAGCCCTTCTGCTCCTTTCTCCCAGGCAGCAGAGTTGAGCCATTCTCTGAGAAGATTCCACATGGATACTGGGAACTAGATTTTTCAGGGCACAGGAGAAATGAAAATTTTCTACTCATAATTCAGCCTCCAGCAAGCAAAGCTAGTGTGGTAGGGAGCCCCTCTGTCCTTCTATACCTGTCTCGGTGTCCCTGAGGTCTCTGTCTCTCTCTGCTCCTGTCTCCTCATGTTTTTTTGGTAATTTTTCCTTTTTACGGTTTTTTTAAAGGTTGAATTTCTCTCTGGCTCTCAGCTCCATCTTTTGTTTTGTTAATAAGCCCTTCTGCTCCTTTCTCCCACGCAGGAGAGTTGAGCCATTCTCTGAGGAGATTCCAGATTGATACTGGGACCTAGATATTTCAGGGCACAGGCGAAATGAAGATTTTCTACTCATAATTCAGCCTCCAGCAAGCAAAGCTAGTGTGGTAGGGAGCCCCTCTGGCCTTCTATCCCTGTCACTGTGTCTCTGAGGACTCTGTCTCTCTCTGCTCCTGTCTCCTCATATTTTTTTGGTAATTTTTCCTTTTTACGGTTTTTTTAAAGGTAGAATTTCTCTCTGGTTCTCAGCTCCATCTTTTGTTTTGTTAATAAGCCCTTCTGCTCTTTTCTCCCAGGCAGGAGAGTTGAGTCATTCTCTGAGAAGATTCCACATGGATACTGGGAACTAGATATTTCAGGGCACAGGCGAAATGAAGATTTTCTACTCATAATTCAGCCTCCAGCAAGCAAAGCTAGTGTGATTGGGAGCCCCTCTGGCCTTCTATTCCTGTCTCTGTGTCTCTGAGGTCTCTGTCTCTCTCTGATCCTGTCTTCTCATTTTTTTTTGTAATTTTTCCTTTTTACGGTTTTTTTAAAGGTAGAATTTCTCTCTGGCTCTCAGCTCCATCTTTTGTTTTGTTAATAAGCCCTTCTGCTCCTTTCTCCCAGGCAGGAGAGTTGAGCCATTCTCTGAGAAGATTCCACATGTATACTGGGAACTAGATATTTCAGTGCACAGGCGAAATAAAGATTTTCTACCCATTATTCAGCCTCCAGCAAGCAGAGCTAGTGTGGTAGGGAGCCCCTCTGGCCTTCTATCCCTGTCTCTGTGTCTCTGAGGTCTCTGTCTCTCTCTGATCCTGTCTCCTCATTTTTTTTGGTAATTTTTCCTTTTCACGGTTTTTTTAAAGGTAGAATTTCTCTCTGGCTCTCAGCTCCATCTTTTATTTTGTTAATAAGCCCTTCTGCTCCTTTCTCCCAGGCAGGAGAGTTGAGCCATTCTCTGAGAAGATTCCACATGGATACTGGGAACTAGATATTTCAGGGCACAGGCGAAATGAAGATTTTCTACTCATAATTCAGCCTCCAGCAAGCAAAGCTTGTGTGGTAGGGAGCCCCTCTGGCCTTCTATCCCTGTCTCTGTGTCTCTGAGGTCTCTGTCTCTCTCTGCTCCTATCTCCTCTATTTTTGGTAATTTTTCCTTTTTACGATTTTTTTAAAGGTAGAATTTCTCTCTGGCTCTCAGCTCCATCTTTTGTTTTGTTCATAAGCCCTTCTGCCCCTTTCTCCCAGGCAGGAGAGTTGAGCCATTCTCTGAGAAGCTTCCACATGGATACTGGGAACAAGACATTTCAGGCCACAGGCGAAATGAAGATTTTCTACTCATAATTCAGCCTCCAGCAAGCAAAGCTAGTGTGGTAGGGAGCCCCTCTGGCCTTCTATCCCTGTCTCTGTGTCTCTGAGGTCTCTGTCTGTCTCTGCTCCTGTCTCCTCCTATTTTTTTGGTAATTTTTCCTTTTTACGATTTTTTTAAAGTTAGAATTTCTCTCTGGCTCTCAGCTCCATCTTTTGTTTTGTTAATCAGCCCTTCTGCTCCTTTCTCCCAGGCAGCAGAGTTGAGCCATTCTCTGAGAAGTTTCCACATGGATACTGGGAACTAGTTATTTCAGGGCACAGGCGAAATGAAGATTTTCTACTCATAATTCAGCCTCCAGCAAGCAAAGCTAGTGTGGTAGGGAGCCCCTCTGGCCTTCTATCCCTGTCTCTGTGTCTCGGAGGTCTCTGTCTCTCTCTGCTCCTGTCTTCTCATTTTTTTTGGTAATTTTTCCTTTTTACGATTTTTTTAAAGGTAGAATTTCTCTCTGGCTCTCAGCTCCATCTTTTGTTTTGTTAATAAGCCATTCTGCTCCTTTCTCCCAGGCAGGAGAGTTGAGCCATTCTCTGAGAAGATTCCACATGGATACTGGGAACTAGATATTTCAGGGCACAGGCGAAATGAAGATTTTCTACTCATAATTCAGCCTCCAGTAAGCAAAGCTAGTGTGGTAGGGATCCCCTCTGGCCTTCTATCCCTGTCTCTGTGTCTCTGAGGTCTCTGTCTCTCTCTGCTCCTGTCTCCTCATGTTTTTTTGGTAATTTTTCCTTTTTACGGTTTTTTTAAAGGTTGAATTTCTCTCTGGCTCTCAGCTCCATCTTTTGTTTTGTTAATAAGCCCTTCTGCTCCTTTCTCCCAGGCAGGAGAATTGAGCCATTCTCTGAGGAGATTCCAGATTGATACTGGGACCTAGATATTTCAGGGCACAGGCGAAATAAAGATTTTCTACTCATAATTCAGACTCCTGCAAGCAAAGCTAGTGTGGTAGGGAGCCCCTCTGGCCTTCTATCCCTGTCTCTGTGTCTCTGAGGTCTCTGTCTCTCTCTCCTCCTGTCTCCTCATTTTTTTTGGTAATTTTTCCTTTTTTCGATTTTTTTAAAGGTAGAATTTCTCTCTGGCTCTCAGCTCCATCTTTTATTTTGTTAATAAGCCCTTCTGCTCCTTTCTCCCAGGCAGGAGAGTTGAGCCATTCTCTGAGAAGATTCCACATGGATACTGGGAACTAGATATTTCAGGGCACAGGCGAAATGAAGATTTTCTACTCATAATTCAGCCTCCAGCAAGCAAAGCTTGTGTGGTAGGGAGCCCCTCTGGCCTTCTATCCCTGTCTCTGTGTCTCTGAGGTCTCTGTCTCTCTGCTCCTGTCTCCTCATTTTTTCTTGTAATTTTTCCTTTTTACGATTTTTTTAAAGGTAGAATTTCTCTCTGGCTCTCAGCTCCATCTTTTGTTTTGTTAATAAGCCCTTCTGCTCCTTTCTCCCAGGCAGGAGAGTTGAGCCATTCTCTGAGAAGATTCCACATGGATACTTGGAACTAGATATTTCAGGGCACAGGCGAAATGAAGATTTTCTACTCATAATTCAGCCTCCAGCAAGCAAAGCTAGTGTGGTACGGAGCCCCTCTGGCCTTCTATCCCTGTCTCTGTGTCACTGAGGTCTCTGTCTCTCTCTGCTCCTGTCTCCTCAATTTTTTGGTAATTTTTCCTTTTTGCGATTTTTTTAAAGGTAGAATTTCTCTCTGGCTCTCAGCTCCATCTTTTGTTTTGTTAATAAGCCCTTCTGCTCCTTTCTCCCAGGCAGGAGATTTGAGCCATTCTCTGAGAAGATTCCACATGGATACTGGGAACTAGATATTTCAGGGCACAGGCGAAATGAAGATTTTCTACTCATAATTCAGCCTCCAGCAAGCAAAGCTAGTGTGGTAGGGAGCCCCTCTGGCCTTCTATCCCTGTCTCTGTGTCTCGGAGGTCTCTGTCTCTCTCTGCTCCTGTCTTCTCATTTTTTTTGGTAATTTTTCCTTTTTACGATTTTTTTAAAGGTAGAATTTCTCTCTGGCTCTCAGCTCCATCTTTTGTTTTGTTAATAAGCCCTTCTGCTCCTTTCTCCCAGGCAGGAGAGTTGAGCCATTCTCTGAGAAGATTCCACATGGATACTGGGAACTAGATATTTCAGGGCACAGGCGAAATGAAAATTTTCTACTCATAATTCAGCCTCCAGCAAGCAAAGCTAGTGTGGTAGGGATCCCCTCTGGCCTTGTATCCCTGTCTCTGTGTCTCTGAGGTCTCTGTCTCTCTCTGCTCCTGTCTCCTCATGTTTTTTTGGTAATTTTTCCTTTTTACGGTTTTTTTAAAGGTTGAATTTCTCTCTGGCTCTCAGCTCCATCTTTTGTTTTGTTAATAAGCCCTTCTGCTCCTTTCTCCCAGGCAGGAGAGTTGAGCCATTCTCTGAGGAGATTCCAGATTGATACTGGGACCTAGATATTTCAGGGCACAGGCGAAATAAAGATTTTCTACTCATAATTCAGACTCCTGCAAGCAAAGCTAGTGTGGTAGGGAGTCCCTCTGGCCTTCTATCCCTGTCTCTGTGTCTCTGAGGTCTCTGTCTCTCTCTGCTCCTATCTCCTCTATTTTTGGTAATTTTTCCTTTCTACGATTTTTTTAAAGGTAGAATTTCACTCTGGCTCTCAGCTCCATCTTTTGTTTTGTTCATAAGCCCTTCTGCCCCTTTCTCCCAGGCAGGAGAGTTGAGCCATTCTCTGAGAAGCTTCCACATGGATACTGGGAACAAGACATTTCAGGCCACAGGCGAAATGAAGATTTTCTACTCATAATTCAGCCTCCAGCAAGCAAAGCTAGTGTGGTAGGGAGCCCCTCTGGCCTTCTATCCCTGTCTCTGTGTCTCTGAGGTCTCTGTCTGTCTCTGCTCCTGTCTCCTCCTATTTTTTTTGGTAATTTTTCCTTTTTACGATTTTTTTAAAGTTAGAATTTCTCTCTGGCTCTCAGCTCCATCTTTTGTTTTGTTAATCAGCCCTTCTGCTCCTTTCTCCCAGGCAGCAGAGTTGAGCCATTCTCTGAGAAGTTTCCACATGGATACTGGGAACTAGTTATTTCAGGGAACAGGCGAAATGAAGATTTTCTACTCATAATTCAGCCTCCAGCAAGCAAACCTAGTGTGGTAGGGAGCCCCTCTGGCTTTCTATCCCTGTCTCTGTGCCTCTGAGGTCTCTGTCTCTCTCTGCTCCTGTCTCCTCATTTTTTTTTTTGGTAATTTTTCTTTTTTACGATTTTTTTAAAGGAAGAATTTCTCTCTGGCTCTCAGCTCCATCTTTTGTTTTGTTAATAAGCCATTCTGCTCCTTTCTCCCAGGCAGGAGAGTTGAGCCATTCTCTGAGAAGATTCCACATGGATACTGGGAACTAGATATTTCAGGGCACAGGCGAAATGAAGATTTTCTACTCATAATTCAGCCTCCAGCAAGCAAAGCTTGTGTGGTAGGGAGCCCCTCTGGCCTTCTATCCCTGTCTCTGTGTCTCTGAGGTCTCTGTCTCTCTGCTCCTGTCTCCTCATTTTTTTCTTGTAATTTTTCCTTTTTACGATTTTTTTAAAGGTAGAATTTCTCTCTGGCTCTCAGCTCCATCTTTTGTTTTGTTAATAAGCCCTTCTGCTCCTTTCTCCCAGGCAGGAGAGTTGAGCCATTCTCTGAGAAGATTCCACATGGATACTGGGAACTAGATATTTCAGGGCACAGGCGAAATGAAGATTTTCTACTCATAATTCAGCCTCCAGCAAGCAAAGCTAGTGTGGTACGGAGCCCCTCTGGCCTTCTATCCCTGTCTCTGTGTCACTGAGGTCTCTGTCTCTCTCTGCTCCTCTCTCCTCAATTTTTTGGTAATTTTTCCTTTTTGCGATTTTTTTAAAGGTAGAATTTCTCTCTGGCTCTCAGCTCCATCTTTTGTTTTGTTAATAAGCCCTTCTGCTCCTTTCTCCCAGGCAGGAGATTTGAGCCATTCTCTGAGAAGATACCACATGGATACTGGGAACTAGATATTTCAGGGCACAGGCGAAATGAAGATTTTCTACTCATAATTCAGCCTCCAGCAAGCAAAGCTAGTGTGGTAGGGAGCCCCTCTGGCCTTCTATCCCTGTCTCTGTGTCTCTGAGGTCTCTGTCTCTCTCTGCTCCTATCTTCTCATTTTTTTTGGTAATTTTTCCTTTTTACGATTTTTTTAAAGGTAGAATTTCTCTCTGGCTCTCAGCTCCATCTTTTGTTTTGTTAATAAGCCCTTCTGCTCCTTTCTCCCAGGCAGGAGAGTTGAGCCATTCTCTGAGAAGATTCCACATGGATACTGGGAACTAGATATTTCAGGGCACAGGCGAAATGAAAATTTTCTACTCATAATTCAGCCTCCAGCAAGCAAAGCTAGTGTGGTAGGGATCCCCTCTGGCCTTCTATCCCTCTCTCTGTGTCTCTGAGGTCTCTGTCTCTCTCTGCTCCTGTCTCCTCATGTTTTTTTGGTAATTTTTCCTTTTTACGGTTTTTTTAAAGGTTGAATTTCTCTCTGGCTCTCAGCTCCATCTTTTGTTTTGTTAATAAGCCCTTCTGCTCCTTTCTCCCAGGCAGGAGAGTTGAGCCATTCTCTGAGGAGATTCCAGATTGATACTGGGACCTAGATATTTCAGGGCACAGGCGAAATAAAGATTTTCTACTCATAATTCAGACTCCTGCAAGCAAAGCTAGTGTGGTAGGGAGCCCCTCTGGCCTTCTATCCCTGTCTCTGTGTCTCTGAGGTCTCTGTCTCTCTCTGCTCCTATCTCCTCTATTTTTGGTAATTTTTCCTTTTTACGATTTTTTTAAAGGTAGAATTTCTCTCTGGCTCTCAGCTCCATCTTTTGTTTTGTTCATAAGCCCTTCTGCCCCTTTCTCCCAGGCAGGAGAGTTGAGCCATTCTCTGAGAAGCTTCCACATGGATACTGGGAACAAGACATTTCAGGCCACAGGCGAAATGAAGATTTTCTACTCATAATTCAGCCTCCAGCAAGCAAAGCTAGTGTGGTAGGGAGCCCCTCTGGCCTTCTATCCCTGTCTCTGTGTCTCTGAGGTCTCTGTCTGTCTCTGCTCCTGTCTCCTCCTATTTTTTTGGTAATTTTTCCTTTTTACGATTTTTTTAAAGTTAGAATTTCTCTCTGGCTCTCAGCTCCATCTTTTGTTTTGTTAATCAGCCCTTCTGCTCCTTTCTCCCAGGCAGCAGAGTTGAGCCATTCTCTGAGAAGTTTCCACATGGATACTGGGAACTAGTTATTTCAGGGCACAGGCGAAATGAAGATTTTCTACTCATAATTCAGCCTCCAGCAAGCAAACCTAGTGTGGTAGGGAGCCCCTCTGGCTTTCTATCCCTGTCTCTGTGCCTCTGAGGTCTCTGTCTCTCTCTGCTCCTGTCTCCTCATTTTTTTTTTTGGTAATTTTTCTTTTTTACGATTTTTTTAAAGGAAGAATTTCTCTCTGGCTCTCAGCTCCATCTTTTGTTTTGTTAATAAGCCATTCTGCTCCTTTCTCCCAGGCAGGAGAGTTGAGCCATTCTCTGAGAAGATTCCACATGGATACTGGGAACTAGATTTTTCAGGGCACAGGAGAAATGAAGATTTTCTACACATAATTCAGCCTCCAGCAAGCAAAGCTAGTGTGGTAGGGAGCCCCTCTGTCCTTCTATACATGTCTCGGTGTCTCTGAGGTCTCTGTCTCTCTCTGCTCCTGTCTCCTCAGGTTTTTTTGGTAATTTTTCATTTTTACGATTTTTTTAAAGGTAGAATTTCTCTCTGGCTCTCAGCTCCATCTTTTGTTTTGTTAATAAGCCCTTCTGCTCCTTTCTCCCAGGCAGGAGAGTTGAGCCATTCTCTGAGTAGATTCCACATGGATACTGGGAGCTAGATATTTCAGGGCACAGGCGAAATGAAGATTTTCTACTCATAATTCAGCCTCCAGCAAGCAAAGCTAGTGTGGTAGGGAGCCCCTCTGGCCTTGTTTCCCTGTCTCTGTGTCTCTGAGGTCTCTGTCTCTCTCTGCTCCTGTCTCCTCATTTTTTTTGGGAATTTTTCCTTTTTACGGTTTTTTTAAAGGTAGAATTTCTCTCTGGCTCTCAGCTCCATCTTTTGTTTTGTTAATAAGCCCTTCTGCTCCTTTCTCCCAGGCAGGAGAGTTGAGCCTTTCTCTGAGAAGATTCCACATGGATACTGGGAACTAGATATTTCAGGGCATAGGCGAAATGAAGATTTTCTACTCATAATTCAGCCTCCAGCAAGCAAAGCTAGTGTGGTAGGGAGCCCCTCTGGCCTTCTATCCCTGTCTCTGTGTCTCTCAGGTCTCTGTCTCTCTCTGCTCCTGTCTCCTCATTTTTTTTTTGTTGGTAATTTTTCCTTTTTACGATTTTTTTAAAGGTAGAATTTCTCTCTGGCTCGCAGCTCCATCTTTTGTTTTGTTAATAAGCCCTTCTGCTCCTTTCTCCCAGGCAGGAGAGTTGAGCCATTCTCTGAGAAGATTCCACATGGATACTGGGAACTAGATTTTTCAGGGCACAGGCGAAATGAAGATTTTCTACTCATAATTCAGCCTCCAGCAAGCAAAGCTAGTGTGGTCGGGAGACCCTCTGGCCTTCTATTCCTGTCTCTGTGTCTCTGAGGTCTCTGTCTCTCTCTGCTCCTGTCTCCTCATTTTTTATTTGGTAATTTTTCCTTTTTACGATTTTTTTAAAGGTAGAATTTCTCTCTGGCTCTCAGCTCCATCTTTTGTTTTGTTAATAAGCCCTTCTGCTCCTTTCTCCCAGGCAGGAGAGTTGAGCCATTCTCTGAGAAGATTCCACATAGATACTGGGAACCAGATATTTCAGTGCACAGGCGAAATGAAGATTTTCTACTCATAATTCAGCCTCCAGCAAGCAAAGCTAGTGTGGAAGGGAGCCCCTCTGGCCTTCTATCCCTGTCTCTGTGTCTCTGAGGTCTCTGTCTCTCTCTGCTCCTGTCCCCTCATTTTTTTCTTGTAATTTTTCCTTTTTACGGTTTTTTTAAAGGTAGAATTTCTCTCTGGCTCTCAGCTCCATCTTTTGTTTTGTTAATAAGCCCTTCTGCTCCTTTCTCCCAGGCAGGAGAGTTGAGCCATTCTCTGAGAAGATTCCACATGGATCCTGGGAACTAGATATTTCAGGGCACAGGCGAAATGAAGATTTTCTACTCATAATTCAGCCTCCAGAAAGCAAAGCTAGTGTGGTAGGGAGCCCCTCTGGCCTTCTATCCCTGTCTCTGTGTCTCTGAGGTCTCTGTCTCTGTCTGCTCCTGTCTCCTCATTTTTTTCTTGTAATTTTTCCTTTTTACGATTTTTTTAAAGGTAGAATGTCTCTCTGGCTCTCTGCTCCAGCTTTTGTTTTGTTAATAAGCCCTTCTGCTCCTTTCTCCCAGGCAGGAGAGTTGAGCCATTCTCTGAGAAGATTCCACATGGATACTGGGAACTGGATATTTCAGGGCACAGGCGAAATGAAGATTTTCTACTCATAATTCAGCCTCCAGCAAGTAAAGCTAGTGTGGTAGGGAGCCCCTCTGCCCTTCTATCCCTGTCTCTGTGTCTCTGAGGTCTCTGTCTCTCTCTGCTCCTGTCTCCTCATTTTTTTTTGGTAATTTTTCCTTTTTACGATTTTTTTAAAGGTAGAATTTCTCTCTGGCTCTCAGCTCCATCTTTTGTTTTGTTAATAAGCCCTTCTGCTCCTTTCTCCCAGGCAGGAGAGTTGAGCCATTCTCTGAGAAGATTCCACATTGATACTGGGAACTAGATATTTCAGGGCACAGGCGAAATCAAGATTTTCTACTCATAATTCAGCCTCCAGCAAGCAAAGCTAGTGTGGTAGGGAGCCCCTCTGGCCTTCTATCCCTGTCTCTGTGTCTCTGAGGTCTCTGTCTCTCTCTGCTCCTGTCTCCTCATATTTTTGGTAATTTTTCCTTTTTACAATTTTTTTAAAGGTAGAATTTTTCTCTGGCTCTCAGCTCCATCTTTTGTTTTGTTAATAAGAACTTCTGATCCTTTCTTCCAGGCAGGAGAGTTGAGCCATTCTCTGAGAAGTTTCCACATGGATACTGGGAACTAGATATTTCAGGGCACAGGCGAAATGAAGATTTTCTACTCATAATTCAGCCTCCAGCAAGCAAAGCTAGTGTGGTAGTTAGCCCCTCTGGCCTTCTATCCCTGTCTCTGTGTCTCTGAGGTCTCTGTCTCTCTCTGCTCCTGTCTCCTCAATTTTTTTGGTAATTTTTCCTTTTCACGGTTTTTTTAAAGGTAGAATTTCTCTCTGGCTCTCAGCTCCATCTTTTGTTTTGTTAATAAGCCCTTCTGCTCCTTTCTCCCAGGCAGGAGAGTTGAGCCATTCTCTGAGAAGTTTCCACATGGATACTGGGAACTAGATATTTCAGGGCACAGGCGAAATGAAGATTTTCTACTCATAATTCAGCATCCAGCAAGCAAAGCTAGTGTGGTAGGGAGCCCCTATGTCCTTCTATCCCTATCTCTGTGTCTCTGAGGTCTCTGTCTCTATCTGCTCCTGTCTCCTCATTTTTTTTTGGTAATTTTTCCTTTTTACGATTTTTAAAAGGTAGAATTTCTCTCTGGCTCTCAGCTCCATCTTTTGTTTTGTTAATAAGCCCTTCGGCTCCTTTCTCCCAGACAGGAGAGTTGAGCCATTTTCTGAGAAGATTCCACATGGATACTGGGAACTAGATATTTCAGCGCACAGGCGAAGTGAAGATTTTCTACTCATAATTCAGCCTCCAGCGAGCAAAGCTAGTGTGGTAGGGAGCCCCTCTGGCCTTCTATCCCTGTCTCTGTGTCTCTGGGGTCTCTGTCTTTCTCTGCTCCTGTCTCCTCATATTTTTTTGGTAATTTTTCCTTTTTACGATTTTTTTAAAGGTAGAATTTCTCTCTGGCTCTCAGCTCCAGCTTTTGTTTTGTTAATAAGTCCTTCTGCTCCTTTCTCCCAGGCAGGAGAGTTGAGCCATTCTCTGAGAAGATTCCACATGGATACTGGGAACTAGATATTTCAGGGCACAGGCAAAATGAAGATTTTCTACTCATAATTCAGCCTCCAGAAAGCAAAGCTAGTGTAGTAGGGAGCCCCTCTGGCCTTCTATCCCTGTCTCTGTGTCTCTGAGTTCTCTGTCTCTCTCTGCTCCTGTCTCCTCATTTTTTTTGGTAATTTTTCCTTTTTACGATTTTTTTAAAGGTAGAATTTTTCTCTGGCTCTCAGCTCCATTTTTGTTTTGTTAATAAGAACTTCTGATCCTTTCTTTCAGGCAGGAGAGGAGCCATTCTCTGAGAAGATTCCACATGTATACTGGTAATGAGATATTTCAGTGCACAGGCGAAATAAAGATTTTCTACTCATAATTCAGCCTCCAGCAAGCAAAGCTAGTGTGGTAGGGAGCCCCTCTGGCCTTCTATCCCTGTCTCTGTGTCTCTGAGGTCTCTGTCTCTCTCTGCTCCTGTCTCCTCATGTTTTTTTGGTAATTTTTCCTTTTTACGGTTTTTTTAAAGGTTGAATTTCTCTCTGGCTCTCAGCTCCATCTTTTGTTTTGTTAATAAGCCCTTCTGCTCCTTTCTCCCAGGCAGGAGAGTTGAGCCATTCTCTGAGGAGATTCCAGATTGATACTGGGACCTAGATATTTCAGGGCACAGGCGAAATAAAGATTTTCTACTCATAATTCAGACTCCTGCAAGCAAAGCTAGTGTGGTAGGGAGCCCCTCTGGCCTTCTATCCCTGTCTCTGTGTCTCTGAGGTCTCTGTCTCTCTCTGCTCCTATCTCCTCTATTTTTGGTAATTTTTCCTTTTTACGATTTTTTTAAAGGTAGAATTTCTCTCTGGCTCTCAGCTCCATCTTTTGTTTTGTTCATAAGCCCTTCTGCCCCTTTCTCCCAGGCAGGAGAGTTGAGCCATTCTCTGAGAAGCTTCCACATGGATACTGGGAACAAGACATTTCAGGCCACAGGCGAAATGAAGATTTTCTACTCATAATTCAGCCTCCAGCAAGCAAAGCTAGTGTGGTAGGGAGCCCCTCTGGCCTTCTATCCCTGTCTCTGTGTCTCTGAGGTCTCTGTCTGTCTCTGCTCCTGTCTCCTCCTATTTTTTTGGTAATTTTTCCTTTTTACGATTTTTTTAAAGTTAGAATTTCTCTCTGGCTCTCAGCTCCATCTTTTGTTTTGTTAATCAGCCCTTCTGCTCCTTTCTCCCAGGCAGCAGAGTTGAGCCATTCTCTGAGAAGTTTCCACATGGATACTGGGAACTAGTTATTTCAGGGCACAGGCGAAATGAAGATTTTCTACTCATAATTCAGCCTCCAGCAAGCAAACCTAGTGTGGTAGGGAGCCCCTCTGGCTTTCTATCCCTGTCTCTGTGCCTCTGAGGTCTCTGTCTCTCTCTGCTCCTGTCTCCTCATTTTTTTTTTGGTAATTTTTCTTTTTTACGATTTTTTTAAAGGAAGAATTTCTCTCTGGCTCTCAGCTCCATCTTTTGTTTTGTTAATAAGCCATTCTGCTCCTTTCTCCCAGGCAGGAGAGTTGAGCCATTCTCTGAGAAGATTCCACATGGATACTGGGAACTAGATTTTTCAGGGCACAGGAGAAATGAAGATTTTCTACACATAATTCAGCCTCCAGCAAGCAAAGCTAGTGTGGTAGGGAGCCCCTCTGTCCTTCTATACATGTCTCGGTGTCTCTGAGGTCTCTGTCTCTCTCTGCTCCTGTCTCCTCAGGTTTTTTTGGTAATTTTTCATTTTTACGATTTTTTTAAAGGTAGAATTTCTCTCTGGCTCTCAGCTCCATCTTTTGTTTTGTTAATAAGCCCTTCTGCTCCTTTCTCCCAGGCAGGAGAGTTGAGCCATTCTCTGAGTAGATTCCACATGGATACTGGGAGCTAGATATTTCAGGGCACAGGCGAAATGAAGATTTTCTACTCATAATTCAGCCTCCAGCAAGCAAAGCTAGTGTGGTAGGGAGCCCCTCTGGCCTTGTTTCCCTGTCTCTGTGTCTCTGAGGTCTCTGTCTCTCTCTGCTCCTGTCTCCTCATTTTTTTTGGGAATTTTTCCTTTTTACGGTTTTTTTAAAGGTAGAATTTCTCTCTGGCTCTCAGCTCCATCTTTTGTTTTGTTAATAAGCCCTTCTGCTCCTTTCTCCCAGGCAGGAGAGTTGAGCCTTTCTCTGAGAAGATTCCACATGGATACTGGGAACTAGATATTTCAGGGCATAGGCGAAATGAAGATTTTCTACTCATAATTCAGCCTCCAGCAAGCAAAGCTAGTGTGGTAGGGAGCCCCTCTGGCCTTCTATCCCTGTCTCTGTGTCTCTCAGGTCTCTGTCTCTCTCTGCTCCTGTCTCCTCATATTTTTTTTGTAATTTTTCCTTTTTACGGTTTTTTTAAAGGTAGAATTTCTCTCTGGCTCTCAGCTCCAGCTTTTGTTTTGTTAATAAGTCCTTCTGCTCCTTTCTCCCAGGCAAGAGAGTTGAGCCATTCTCTGAGAAGATTCCACATGGATACTGGGAACTAGATATTTCAGGGCACAGGCGAAATCAAGATTTTCTACTCATAATTCAGCCTCCAGCAAGCAAAGCTAGTGTGGTAGGGAGCCCCTCTGGCCTTCTATCCCTGTCTCTGTGTCTCTGAGGTCTCTGTCTCACTCTGCTCCTGTCTCCTCATTTTTTTTGGTAATTTTTCTTTTTTACGATTTTTTTAAAGGTAGAAATTTTCTCTGGCTCTCAGCTCCATCTTTTGTTTTGTTAATAAGAACTTCTGATCCTTTCTTCCAGGCAGGAGAGTTGAGCCATTCTCTGAGAAGATTCCACATGGATACTGGGAACTAGATATTTCAGTGCACAGGCGAAATAAAGATTTTCTACTCATAATTCAGCCTCCAGCAAGCAAAGCTAGTGTGGTAGTTAGCCCCTCTGGCCTTCTATCCCTGTCTCTGTGTCTGTGAGGTCTCTGTCTCTCTCTGCTCCTGTCTCCTCAATTTTTTTGGTAATTTTTCCTTTATACGGGTTTTTTAAAGGTAGAATTTCTCTCTGGCTCTCAGCTCCATCTTTTGTTTTGTTAATAAGCCCTTCTGCTCCTTTCTCCAAGGCAGGAGAGTTGAGCCATTCTCTGAGAAGATTCCACATGGATACTGGGAACTAGATATTTCAGGGCACAGGCGAAATGAAGATTTTCTACTCATAATTCAGCATCCAGCAAGCAAAGCTAGTGTGGTAGGGAGCCCCTATGTCCTTCTTTCCCTGTCTCTGTGTCTCTGAGGTCTCTGTCTCTATCTGCTCCTGTCTCCTCATTTTTTTTGGTAATTTTTCCTTTTTACGATTTTTTTAAAGGTAGAATTTCTCTCTGGCTCTCAGCTCCATCTTTTGTTTTGTTAATAAGCCCTTCTGCTCCTTTCTCCCAGACAGGAGAGTTGAGCCATTTTCTGAGAAGATTCCACATGGATACTGGGAACTAGAAATTTCAGGGCCCAGGCGAAGTGAAGATTTTCTACTCATAATTCAGCCTCCAGCAAGCAAAGCTAGTGTGGTAGGGAGCCCCTCTGGCCTTCTATCCCTGTCTCTGTGTCTCTGGGGACTCTGTCTCTCTCTGCTCCTGTCTCCTCATGATTTTTTGGTAATTTTTCCTTTTTACGATTTTTTTAAAGGTAGAATTTCTCTCTGGCTCTCAGCTCCAGCTTTTGTTTTGTTAATAAGTCCTTCTGCTCCTTTCTCCCAGGCAGGAGAGTTGAGCCATTCTCTGAGAAGATTCCACATGGATACTGGGAACTAGATATTTCAGGGCACAGGCAAAATGAAGATTTTCTACTCATAATTCAGCCTCCAGAAAGCAAAGCTAGTGTAGTAGGGAGCCCCTCTGGCCTTCTATCCCTGTCTCTGTGTCTCTGAGTTCTCTGTCTCTCTCTGCTCCTGTCTCCTCATTTTTTTTGGTAATTTTTCCTTTTTACGATTTTTTTAAAGGTAGAATTTTTCTCTGGCTCTCAGCTCCATTTTTGTTTTGTTAATAAGAACTTCTGATCCTTTCTTTCAGGCAGGAGAGTTGAGCCATTCTCTGAGAAGTATCCACATGGATACTGGGAATGAGATATTTCAGTGCACAGGCGAAATAAAGATTTTCTACTCATAATTCAGCCTCCAGCAAGCAAAGCTAGTGTAGTAGGGAGCCCCTCTGGCCTTCTATCCCTGTCTCTGTGTCTCTGAGGTCTCTGTCTCTCTCTGCTCCTGTCTCCTCAATTTTTTTGGTAATTTTTCCTTTTCACGGTTTTTTTAAAGGTAGAATTTCTCTCTGGCTCTCAGCTCCATCTTTTGTTTTGTTAATAAGCCCTTCTGCTCCTTTCTCCGAGGCAGGAGAGTTGAGCCATTCTCTGAGAAGATTCCACATGGATACTGGGAACTAGATATTTCAGGGCACATGCGAAAGGAAGATTTTCTACTCATAATTCAGCCTCCAGCAAGCAAAGCTAGTGTGGTAGGGAGCCCCTCTGGCCTTCTATCCCTGTCTCTGTGTCTCTGAGGTCTCTGTCTCTCTCTCCTGCTGTCTCCACAATTTTTTTGGTAATTTTTCCTTATTACGATTTTTTTAAAGGTAGAATTTCTCTCTGGCTCTCAGCTCCATCTTTTGTTTTGTTAATAAGCCCTTCTGCTCCTTTCTCCCAGGCAGGAGAGTTGAGCCATTCTCTGAGAAGATTCCACATGGATACTGGGAACTAGATATTTCAGGGCACAGGCGAAATGAAGATTTTCTACTCATAATTCAGCCTCCAGCAAGCAAAGCTAGTGTGGTAGGGAGCCCCTCTGGCCTTCTATCCCTGTCTCTGTGTCTCTGAGGTCTCTGTCTCTGTCTGCTCCTGTCTCCTCATTTGTTTCTTGTAATTTTTCCTTTTTACGATTTTTTTAAAGGTAGAATGTCTCTCTGGCTCTCAGCTCCAGCTTTTGTTTTGTTAATAAGCCCTTCTGCTCCTTTCTCCCAGGCAGGAGAGTTGAGCCATTCTCTGAGAAGATTCCACATGGATACTGGGAACTGGATATTTCAGGGCACAGGCGAAATGAAGATTTTCTACTCATGATTCAGCCTCCAGCAAGCAAAGCTAGTGTGGTAGGGAGCCCCTCTGGCCTTCTATCCTTGTCTCTGTGTCTCTGAGGTCTCTGTCTCTCTCTGCTCCTGTCTCCTCATTTTTTTTTGGTAATTTTTCCTTTTTACGATTTTTTTAAAGGTAGAATTTCTCTCTGGCTCTCAGCTCCATCTTTTGTTTTGTTAATAAGCCCTTCTGCTCCTTTCTCTCAGGCAGGAGAGTTGAGCCATTCTCTGAGAAGATTCCACATTGATACTGGGAACTAGATATTTCAGGGCACAGGCGAAATCAAGATTTTCTACTCATAATTCAGCCTCCAGCAAGCAAAGCTAGTGTGGTAGGGAGCCCCTCTGGCCTTCTATCCTTGTCTCTGTGTCTCTGAGGTCTCTGTCTCTCTCTGCTCCTGTCTCCTCAATTTTTTTGGTAATTTTTCCTTTTCACGGTTTTTTTAAAGTTAGAATTTCTCTCTGGCTCTCAGCTCCATCTTTTGTTTTGTTAATAAGCCCTTCTGCTCCTTTCTCCGAGGCAGGAGAGTTGAGCCATTCTCTGAGAAGATTCCACATGGATACTGGGAACTAGGTATTTCAGGGCACATGCGAAAGGAAGATTTTCTACTCATAATTCAGCCTCCAGCAAGCAAAGCTAGTGTGGTAGGGAGCCCCTCTGGCCTTCTATCCCTGTCTCTGTGTCTCTGAGGTCTCTGTCTCTCTCTCCTCCTGTCTCCTCATTTTTTTTGGTAATTTTTCCTTTTTACGATTTTTTTAAAGGTAGAATTTCTCTCTGGCTCTCAGCTCCATCTTTTGTTTTGTTAATAAGCCCTTCTGCTCCTTTCTCCCAGGCAGGAGAGTTGAGCCATTCTCTGAGAAGATTCCACATGGATCCTGGGAACTAGATATTTCAGGGCACAGGCGAAATGAAGATTTTCTACTCATAATTCAGCCTCCAGAAAGCAAAGCTAGTGTGGTAGGGAGCCCCTCTGGCCTTCTATCCCTGTCTCTGTGTCTCTGAGGTCTCTGTCTCTGTCTGCTCCTGTCTCCTCATTTTTTTCTTGTAATTTTTCCTTTTTACGATTTTTTTAAAGGTAGAATGTCTCTCTGGCTCTCTGCTCCAGCTTTTGTTTTGTTAATAAGCCCTTCTGCTCCTTTCTCCCAGGCAGGAGAGTTGAGCCATTCTCTGAGAAGATTCCACATGGATACTGGGAACTGGATATTTCAGGGCACAGGCGAAATGAAGATTTTCTACTCATAATTCAGCCTCCAGCAAGTAAAGCTAGTGTGGTAGGGAGCCCCTCTGCCCTTCTATCCCTGTCTCTGTGTCTCTGAGGTCTCTGTCTCTCTCTGCTCCTGTCTCCTCATTTTTTTTTGGTAATTTTTCCTTTTTACGATTTTTTTAAAGGTAGAATTTCTCTCTGGCTCTCAGCTCCATCTTTTGTTTTGTTAATAAGCCCTTCTGCTCCTTTCTCCCAGGCAGGAGAGTTGAGCCATTCTCTGAGAAGATTCCACATTGATACTGGGAACTAGATATTTCAGGGCACAGGCGAAATCAAGATTTTCTACTCATAATTCAGCCTCCAGCAAGCAAAGCTAGTGTGGTAGGGAGCCCCTCTGGCCTTCTATCCCTGTCTCTGTGTCTCTGAGGTCTCTGTCTCTCTCTGCTCCTGTCTCCTCATATTTTTGGTAATTTTTCCTTTTTACAATTTTTTTAAAGGTAGAATTTTTCTCTGGCTCTCAGCTCCATCTTTTGTTTTGTTAATAAGAACTTCTGATCCTTTCTTCCAGGCAGGAGAGTTGAGCCATTCTCTGAGAAGTTTCCACATGGATACTGGGAACTAGATATTTCAGGGCACAGGCGAAATGAAGATTTTCTACTCATAATTCAGCCTCCAGCAAGCAAAGCTAGTGTGGTAGTTAGCCCCTCTGGCCTTCTATCCCTGTCTCTGTGTCTCTGAGGTCTCTGTCTCTCTCTGCTCCTGTCTCCTCAATTTTTTTGGTAATTTTTCCTTTTCACGGTTTTTTTAAAGGTAGAATTTCTCTCTGGCTCTCAGCTCCATCTTTTGTTTTGTTAATAAGCCCTTCTGCTCCTTTCTCCCAGGCAGGAGAGTTGAGCCATTCTCTGAGAAGTTTCCACATGGATACTGGGAACTAAATATTTCAGGGCACAGGCGAAATGAAGATTTTCTACTCATAATTCAGCATCCAGCAAGCAAAGCTAGTGTGGTAGGGAGCCCCTATGTCCTTCTATCCCTGTCTCTGTGTCTCTGAGGTCTCTGTCTCTATCTGCTCCTGTCTCCTCAATTTTTTTTGGTAATTTTTCCTTTTTACGATTTTTAAAAGGTAGAATTTCTCTCTGGCTCTCAGCTCCATCTTTTGTTTTGTTAATAAGCCCTTCGGCTCCTTTCTCCCAGACAGGAGAGTTGAGCCATTTTCTGAGAAGATTCCACATGGATACTGGGAACTAGATATTTCAGCGCACAGGCGAAGTGAAGATTTTCTACTCATAATTCAGCCTCCAGCAAGCAAAGCTAGTGTGGTAGGGAGCCCCTCTGGCCTTCTATCCCTGTCTCTGTGTCTCTGGGGTCTCTGTCTTTCTCTGCTCCTGTCTCCTCATATTTTTTTGGTAATTTTTCCTTTTTACGATTTTTTTAAAGGTAGAATTTCTCTCTGGCTCTCAGCTCCAGCTTTTGTTTTGTTAATAAGTCCTTCTGCTCCTTTCTCCCAGGCAGGAGAGTTGAGCCATTCTCTGAGAAGATTCCACATGGATACTGGGAACTAGATATTTCAGGGCACAGGCAAAATGAAGATTTTCTACTCATAATTCAGCCTCCAGAAAGCAAAGCTAGTGTAGTAGGGAGCCCCTCTGGCCTTCTATCCCTGTCTCTGTGTCTCTGAGTTCTCTGTCTCTCTCTGCTCCTGTCTCCTCATTTTTTTTGGTAATTTTTCCTTTTTACGATTTTTTTAAAGGTAGAATTTTTCTCTGGCTCTCAGCTCCATTTTTGTTTTGTTAATAAGAACTTCTGATCCTTTCTTTCAGGCAGGAGAGTTGAGCCATTCTCTGAGAAGATTCCACATGTATACTGGTAATGAGATATTTCAGTGCACAGGCGAAATAAAGATTTTCTACTCATAATTCAGCCTCCAGCAAGCAAAGCTAGTGTGGTAGGGAGCCCCTCTGGCCTTCTATCCCTGTCTCTGTGTCTCTGAGGTCTCTGTCTCTCTCTGCTCCTGTCTCCTCAATTTTTTTGGTAATTTTTCCTTTTCACGGTTTTTTTAAAGGTAGAATTTCTCTCTGGCTCTCAGCTCCATCTTTTGTTTTGTTAATAAGCCCTTCTGCTCCTTTCTCCGAGGCAGGAGAGTTGAGCCATTCTCTGAGAAGATTCCACATGGATACTGGGAACTAGATATTTCAGGGCACATGCGAAAGGAAGATTTTCTACTCATAATTCAGCCTCCAGCAAGCAAAGCTAGTGTGGTAGGGAGCCCCTCTGGCCTTCTATCCCTGTCTCTGTGTCTCTGAGGTCTCTGTCTCTCTCTCCTCCTGTCTCCTCAATTTTTTTGGTAATTTTTCCTTTTTACGATTTTTTTAAATGTAGAATTTCTCTCTGGCTCTCAGCTCCATCTTTTGTTTTGTTAATAAGCCCTTCTGCTCCTTTCTCCCAGGCAGGAGAGTTGAGCCATTCTCTGAGAAGTTTCCACATGGATACTGGGAACTAGATATTTCAGGGCACAGGCGAAATGAAGATTTTCTACTCATAATTCAGCCTCCAGCAAGCAAAGCTAGTGTGGTAGGGAGCCCCTCTGGCCTTCTATCCCTGTCTCTGTGTCTCTGAGGTCTCTGTCTCTGTCTGCTCCTGTCTCCTCATTTGTTTCTTGTAATTTTTCCTTTTTACGATTTTTTTAAAGGTAGAATGTCTTTCTGGCTCTCAGCTCCAGCTTTTGTTTTGTTAATAAGCCCTTCTGCTCCTTTCTCCCAGGCAGGAGAGTTGAGCCATTCTCTGAGAAGATTCCACATGGATACTGGGAACTGGATATTTCAGGGCACAGGCGAAATGAAGATTTTCTACTCATGATTCAGCCTCCAGCAAGCAAAGCTAGTGTGGTAGGGAGCCCCTCTGGCCTTCTATCCTTGTCTCTGTGTCTCTGAGGTCTCTGTCTCTCTCTGCTCCTGTCTCCTCATTTTTTTTTGGTAATTTTTCCTTTTTACGATTTTTTTAAAGGTAGAATTTCTCTCTGGCTCTCAGCTCCATCTTTTGTTTTGTTAATAAGCCCTTCTGCTCCTTTCTCTCAGGCAGGAGAGTTGAGCCATTCTCTGAGAAGATTCCACATTGATACTGGGAACTAGATATTTCAGGGCACAGGCGAAATCAAGAATTTCTACTCATAATTCAGCCTCCAGCAAGCAAAGCTAGTGTGGTAGGGAGCCCCTCTGGCCTTCTATCCTTGTCTCTGTGTCTCTGAGGTCTCTGTCTCAGTGCTCCTGTCTCCTCATTTTTTTTGGTAATTTTTCCTTTTTACGATTTTTTTAAAGGTAGAATTTCTCTCTGGCTCTCAGCTCCATCTTTTGTTTTGTTAATAAGCCCTTCTGCTCCTTTCTCCCAGGCAGGAGAGTTGAGCCATTCTCTGAGAAGTTTCCTCATTGATACTGGGAACTAGATATTTCAGGGCACAGGCGAAATAAAGATTTTCTACTCATAATTCAGCCTCCAGCAAGCAAAGCTAGTGTGGTAGGTAGCCCCTCTGGCCTTCTATCCCTGTCTCTGTGTCTCTGAGGTCTCTGTCTCTCTCTGTTCCTGTCTCCTCATATTTTTGGTAATTTTTCCTTTTTACGATTTTTTTACAGGTAGAATTTTTCTCTGGCTCTCAGCTCCATCTTTTGTTTTGTTAATAAGAACTTCTGATCCTTTCTTCCAGGCAGGAGAGTTGAGCCATTCTCTGAGAAGATTACACATGGATACTGGGAACTAGATATTTCAGTGCACAGGCGAAATGAAGATTTTCTACTCATAATTCAGCCTCCAGCAAGCAAAGCTATTGTGGTAGTTAGCCCCTCTGGCCTTCTATCCCTGTCTCTGTGTCTCTGAGGTCTCTGTCTCTCTCTGCTCTTGTCTCCTCAATTTTTTTGGTAATTTTTCCTTTTCACGGTTTTTTTAAAGGTAGAATTTCTCTCTGGCTCTCAGCTCCATCTTTTGTTTTGTTAATAAGCCCTTCTGCTCCTTTCTCCCAGGCAGGAGAGTTGAGCCATTCTCTGAGAAGATTCCACATGGATACTGGGAACTAGATATTTCAGGGCACAGGCGAAATGAAGATTTTCTACTCATAATTCAGCATCCAGCAAGCAAAGCTAATGTGGTAGGGAGCCCCTATGTCCTTCTATCCCTGTCTCTGTGTCTCTGAGGTCTCTGTCTCTATCTGCTCCTGTCTCCTCATTTTTTTTTGGTAATTTTTAATTTTTACGATTTTTAAAAGGTAGAATTTCTCTCTGGCTCTCAGGTCCATCTTTTGTTTTGTTAATAAGCCCTTCGGCTCCTTTCTCCCAGACAGGAGAGTTGAGCCATTTTCTGAGAAGATTCCACATCTATACTGGGAACTAGATATTTCAAGGCACAGGCGAAGTGAAGATTTTCTACTCATAATTCAGCCTCCAGCAAGCAAAGCTAGTGTGGTAGGGAGCCCCTCTGGCCTTCTATCCCTGTCTCTGTGTCTCTGGGGTCTCTGTCTCTCTCTGCTACTGTCTCCTCATATTTTTTTGGTAATTTTTCCTTTTTACGATTTTTTTAAAGGTAGAATTTCTCTCTGGCTCTCAGCTCCAGCTTTTGTTTTGTTAATAAGTCCTTCTGCTCCTTTCTCCCAGGCAGGAGAGTTGAGCCATTCTCTGAGAAGATTCCACATGGATACTGGGAACTAGATATTTCAGGGCACAGGCAAAATGAAGATTTTCTACTCATAATTCAGCCTCCAGAAAGCAAAGCTAGTGTAGTAGGGAGCCCCTCTGGCCTTCTATCCCTGTCTCTGTGTCTCTGAGTTCTCTGTCTCTCTCTGCTCCTGTCTCCTCATTTTTTTGGTAATTTTTCCTTTTTACGATTTTTTTAAAGGTAGAATTTCTCTCTGGCTCTCAGCTCCATCTTTGGTTTTGTTAATAAGCCCTTCTGCTCCTTTCTCCCAGGCAGGAGAGTTGAGCCATTCTCTGAGAAGATTCCACATTGATACTGGGAACTAGATATTTCAGGGCACAAGCGAAATAAAGATTTTCTACTCATAATTCAGCCTCCACCAAGCAAAGCTAGTGTGGTAGGGAGCCCCTCTGGCCTTCAATCCCTGTCTCTGTGTCTCTGAGTTCTCTGTCTCTCACTGCTCCTGTCTCCTCATGTTTTTTGGTAATTTTTCCTTTTTACGATTTTTTTAAAGGTAGAATTTTTCTCTGGCTCTCAGCTCCATCTTTTGTTTTGTTAATAAGAACTTCTGATACTTTCTCCCAGGCAGGAGAGTTGAGCCATTTTCTGAGAAGATTCCACATGGATACTGGGAACTAGATATTTCAGGGCACAGGCGAAGTGAAGATTTTCTACTCATAATTCAGCCTCCAGCAAGCAAAGCTAGTGTGGTAGGGAGCCCCTCTTGCCTTCTATCCCTGTCTCTGTGTCTCTGAGGTCTCTGTCTCTCTCTGCTCCTGTCTCCTCAATTTTTTTGGTAATTTTTCCTTTTCACGGTTTTTTTAAAGTTAGAATTTCTCTCTGGCTCTCAGCTCCATCTTTTGTTTTGTTAATAAGCCCTTCTGCTCCTTTCTCCGAGGCAGGAGAGTTGAGCCATTCTCTTAGAAGTTTCCACATGGATACTGGGAACTAGATATTTCAGGGCACATGCGAAAGGAAGATTTTCTACTCATAATTCAGCCTCCAGCAAGCAAAGCTAGTGTGGTAGGGAGCCCCTCTGGCCTTCTATCCCTTTCTCTGTTTCTCTGAGGTCTCTGTCTCTCTCTCCTCCTGTCTCCTCATTTTTTTTGGTAATTTTTCCTTTTTACGATTTTTTTAAAGGTAGAATTTCTCTCTGGCTCTCAGCTCCATCTTTTGTTTTGTTAATAAGCCCTTCTGCTCCTTTCTCCCAGGCAGGAGAGTTGAGCCATTCGTTGAGAAGATTCCACATGGATACTGGGAACTAGATATTTCAGGGCACAGGCGAAATGAAGATTTTCTACTCATAATTCAGCCTCCAGCAAGCAAAGCTAGTGTGGTAGGGAGCCCCTCTGGCCTTCTATCCCTGTCTCTGTGTCTCTGAGGTCTCTGTCTCTGTCTGCTCCTGTCTCCTCATTTTTTTCTTGTAATTTTTCCTTTTTACGATTTTTTTAAAGGTAGAATGTCTCTCTGGCTCTCAGCTCCAGCTTTTGTTTTGTTAATAAGCCCTTCTGCTCCTTTCTCCCAGGCAGGAGAGTTGAGCCATTCTCTGAGAAGATTCCACATGGATACTGGGAACTGGATATTTCAGGGCACAGGCGAAATGAAGATTTTCTACTCATAATTCAGCCTCCAGCAAGCAAAGCTAGTGTGGTAGGGAGCCCCTCTGGCCTTCTATCCTTGTCTCTGTGTCTCTGAGGTCTCTGTCTCTCTCTGCTCCTGTCTCCTCATTTTTTTTGGTAATTTTTCCTTTTTACGATTTTTTTAAAGGTAGAATTTCTCTCTGGCTCTCAGCTCCATCTTTTGTTTTGTTAATAAGCCCTTCTGCTCCTTTCTCCCAGGCAGGAGAGTTGAGCCATTCTCTGAGAAGATTCCACATTGATACTGGGAACTAGATATTTCAGGGCACAGGCGAAATCAAGATTTTCTACTCATAATTCAGCCTCCAGCAAGCAAAGCTAGTGTGGTAGGGAGCCCCTCTGGCCTTCTATCCCTGTCTCTGTGTCTCTGAGGTCTCTGTCTCTCTCTGGTCCTGTCTCCTCATATTTTTGGTAATTTTTCCTTTTTACGATTTTTTTACAGGTAGAATTTTTCTCTGGCTCTCAGCTCCATCTTTTGTTTTGTTAATAAGAACTTCTGATCCTTTCTTCCCGGCAGGAGAGTTGAGCCATTCTCTGAGAAGATTCCACATGGATACTGGTAACTAGATATTTCAGTGCACAGGCGAAATGAAGATTTTCTACTCATAATTCAGCCTCCAGCAAGCAAAGCTAGTGTGGTAGTTAGCCCCTCTGGCCTTCTATCCCTGTCTCTGTGTCTCTGAGGTCTCTGTCTCTCTCTGCTCCTGTCTCCTCAATTTTTTTGGTAATTTTTCCTTTTCACGGTTTTTTTAAAGGTAGAATTTCTCTCTGGCTCTCAGCTCCATCTTTTGTTTTGTTAATAAGCCCTTCGGCTCCTTTCTCCCAGGCAGGAGAGTTGAGCCATTCTCTGAGAAGATTCCACATGGATACTGGGAACTAGATATTTCAGGGCACAGGCGAAGTGAAGATTTTCTACTCATAATTCAGCCTCCAGCAAGCAAAGCTAGTGTGGTAGGGAGCCCCTCTGGCCTTCTATCCCTGTCTCTGTGTCTCTGGGGTCTCTGTCTCTCTCTGCTCCTGTCTCCTCATATTTTTTTGGTAATTTTTCCTTTTTACGATTTTTTTAAAGGTAGAATTTCTCTCTGGCTCTCAGCTCCAGCTTTTGTTTTGTTAATAAGTCCTTCTGCTCCTTTCTCCCAGGCAGGAGAGTTGAGCCATTCTCTGAGAAGATTCCACATGGATACTGGGAACTAGATATTTCAGGGCATAGGCAAAATGAAGATTTTCTACTCATAATTCAGCCTCCAGAAAGCAAAGCTAGTGTAGTAGGGAGCCCCTCTGGCCTTCTATCCCTGTCTCTGTGTCTCTGAGTTCTCTGTCTCTCTCTGCTCCTGTCTCCTCATTTTTTTTGGTAATTTTTCCTTTTTACGATTTTTTTAAAGGTAGAATTTTTCTCTGGCTCTCAGCTCCATTTTTGTTTGTTAATAAGAACTTCTGATCCTTTCTTTCAGGCAGGAGAGTTGAGCCATTCTCTGAGAAGATTCCACATGTATACTGGGAATGAGATATTTCAGTGCACAGGCGAAATAAAGATTTTCTACTCATAATTCAGCCTCCAGCAAGCAAAGCTAGTGTGGTAGGGAGCCCCTCTGGCCTTCTATCCCTGTCTCTGTGTCTCTGAGGTCTCTGTCTCTCTCTGCTCCTGTCTCCTCAATTTTTTTGGTAATTTTTCCTTTTCACGGTTTTTTTAAAGGTAGAATTTCTCTCTGGCTCTCAGCTCCATCTTTTGTTTTGTTAATAAGCCCTTCTGCTCCTTTCTCCCAGGCAGGAGAGTTGAGCCATTCTCTGAGAAGATTCCACATGGATACTGGGAACTAGATATTTCAGGGCACAGGCGAAATGAAGATTTTCTACTCATAATTCAGCCTCCAGCAAGCAAAGCTAGTGTGGTAGGGAGCCCCTCTGGCCTTCTATCCCTGTCTCTGTGTCTCTGAGGTCTCTGTCTCTGTCTGCTCCTGTCTCCTCATTTGTTTCTTGTAATTTTTCCTTTTTACGATTTTTTTAAAGGTAGAATGTCTTTCTGGCTCTCAGCTCCAGCTTTTGTTTTGTTAATAAGCCCTTCTGCTCCTTTCTCCCAGGCAGGAGAGTTGAGCCATTCTCTGAGAAGATTCCACATGTATACTGGGAACTGGATATTTCAGGGCACAGGCGAAATGAAGATTTTCTACTCATGATTCAGCCTCCAGCAAGCAAAGCTAGTGTGGTAGGGAGCCCCTCTGGCCTTCTATCCTTGTCTCTGTGTCTCTGAGGTCTCTGTCTCTCTCTGCTCCTGTCTCCTCATTTTTTTTTGGTAATTTTTCCTTTTTACGATTTTTTTAAAGGTAGAATTTCTCTCTGGCTCTCAGCTCCATCTTTTGTTTTGTTAATAAGCCCTTCTGCTCCTTTCTCTCAGGCAGGAGAGTTGAGCCATTCTCTGAGAAGATTCCACATTGATACTGGGAACTAGATATTTCAGGGCACAGGCGAAATCAAGATTTTCTACTCATAATTCAGCCTCCAGCAAGCAAAGCTAGTGTGGTAGGGAGCCCCTCTGGCCTTCTATCCTTGTCTCTGTGTCTCTGAGGTCTCTGTCTCAGTGCTCCTGTCTCCTCATTTTTTTGGTAATTTTTCCTTTTTACGATTTTTTTAAAGGTAGAATTTCTCTCTGGCTCTCAGCTCCATCTTTTGTTTTGTTAATAAGCCCTTCTGCTCCTTTCTCCCAGGCAGGAGAGTTGAGCCATTCACTGAGAAGATTCCACATTGATACTGGGAACTAGATATTTCAGGACACAGGCGAAATCAAGATTTTCTACTCATAATTCAGCCTCCAGCAAGCAAAGCTAGTGTGGTAGGTAGCCCCTCTGGCCTTCTATCCCTGTCTCTGTGTCTCTGAGGTCTCTGTCTCTCTCTGCTCCTGTCTCCTCATATTTTTGGTAATTTTTCCTTTTTACGATTTTTTTACAGGTAGAATTTTTCTCTGGGTCCCAGCTCCATCTTTTGTTTTGTTAATAAGAACTTCTGATCCTTTCTTCCAGGCAGGAGAGTTGAGCCATTCTCTGAGAAGATTCCACATGGATACTGGGAACTAGATATTTCAGTGCACAGGCGAAATGAAGATTTTCTACTCATAATTCAGCCTCCAGCAAGCAAAGCTAGTGTGGTAGTTAGCCCCTCTGACCTTCTATCCCTGTCTCTGTGTCTCTGAGGTCTCTGTCTCTCTCTGCTCCTGTCTCCTCAATTTTTTTGGTAATTTTTCCTTTTCACGGTTTTTTTAAAGGTAGAATTTCTCTCTGGCTCTCAGCTCCATCTTTTGTTTTGTTAATAAGCCCTTCTGCTCCTTTCTCCCAGGCAGGAGAGTTGAGCCATTCTCTGAGAAGATTCCACATGGATACTGGGAACTAGATATTTCAGGGCACAGGCGAAATGAAGATTTTCTACTCATAATTCAGCATCCAGCAAGCAAAGCTAATGTGGTAGGGAGCCCCTATGTCCTTCTATCCCTGTCTCTGTGTCTCTGAGGTCTCTGTCTCTATCTGCTCCTGTCTCCTCATTTTTTTTTGGTAATTTTTCCTTTTTACGATTTTTAAAAGGTAGAATTTCTCTCTGGCTCTCAGCTCCATCTTTTGTTTTGTTAATAAGCCCTTCGGCTCCTTTCTCCCAGACAGGAGAGTTGAGCCATTTTCTGAGAAGATTCCACATCTATACTGGGAACTAGATATTTCAGGGCACAGGCGAAGTGAAGATTTTCTACTCATAATTCAGCCTTCAGCAAGCAAAGCTAGTGTGGTAGGGAGCCCCTCTGGCCTTCTATCCCTGTCTCTGTGTCTCTGGGGTCTCTGTCTCTCTCTGCTCCTGTCTACTCATATTTTTTTGGTAATTTTTCCTTTTTACGATTTTTTTAAAGGTAGAATTTCTCTCTGGCTCTCAGCTCCAGCTTTTGTTTTGTTAATAAGTCCTTCTGCTCCTTTCTCCCAGGCAGGAGAGTTGAGACATTCTCTGAGAAGATTCCACATGGATACTGGGAACTAGATATTTCAGGGCACAGGCAAAATGAAGATTTTCTACTCATAATTCAGCCTCCAGAAAGCAAAGCTAGTGTAGTAGGGAGCCCCTCTGGCCTTCTATCCCTGTCTCTGTGTCTCTGAGTTCTCTGTCTCTCTCTGCTCCTGTCTCCTCTTATTTTGGTAATTTTTCCTTTTTACGATTTTTTTAAAGGTAGAATTTCTCTCTGGCTCTCAGCTCCATCTTTTGTTTTGTTAATAAGCCCTTCTGCTCCTTTCTCCCAGGCAGGAGAGTTGAGCCATTCTCTGAGAAGATTCCACATGGATACTGGGAACTAGATATTTCAGGGCACAAGCGAAATAAAGATTTTCTACTCATAATTCAGCCTCCAGCAAGCAAAGCTAGTGTGGTAGGGAGCCCCTCTGGCCTTCTATCCCTGTCTCTGTGTCTCTGAGTTCTCTGTCTCTCACTGCTACTGTCTCCTCATGTTTTTTGGTAATTTTTCCTTTTTACGATTTTTTTAAAGGTAGAATTTTTCTCTGGCTCTCAGCTCCATCTTTTGTTTTGTTAATAAGAACTTCTGATCCTTTCTTCCAGGCAGGAGAGTTGAGCCATTCTCTGAGAAGATTCCACATGGATACTGGGAACTAGATATTTCAGGGCACAGGCGAAATGAAGATTTTCTACTCATAATTAAACCTCCAGCAAGCAAAGCTAGTGTGGTAGTTAGCCCCTCTGGCCTTCTATCCCTGTCTCTGTGTCTCTGAGGTCTCTGTCTCTCTCTGCTCCTGTCTCAATTTTTTTGGTAATTTTTCCTTTTCACGGTTTTTTTAAAGGTAGAATTTCTCTCTGGCTCTCAGCTCCATCTTTTGTTTTGTTAATCAGCCCTTCTGCTCCTTTCTCCCAGGCAGGAGAGTTGAGCCATTCTCTGAGAAGATTCCACATGGATACTGGGAACTAGATATTTCAGGGCACATGCGAAAGGAAGATTTTCTACTCATAATTCAGCCTCCAGCAAGCAAAGCTAGTGTGGTAGGGAGCCCCTCTGGGCTTCTATCCCTGTCTCTGTGTCTCTGAGGTCTCTGTCTCTCTCTCCTCCTGTCTCCTCCTTTTTTTGGTAATTTTTCCTTTTTACGATTTTTTAAAGGTAGAATTTCTCTCTGGCTCTCAGCTCCATCTTTTGTTTTGTTAATAAGCCCTTCTGCTCCTTTCTCCCAGGCAGGAGAGTTGAGCCATTCTCTGAGAAGATTCCACATGGATACTGGGAACTAGATATTTCAGTGCACAGGCGAAATGAAGATTTTTTACTCATAATTCAGCCTCCAGCAAGCAAAGCTAGTGTGGTAGGGAGCCCCTCTGGCCTTCTATCCCTGTCTCTGTGTCTCTGAGGTCTCTGTCTCTCTCTGCTCCTGTCTCCTCATTTTTTTCTTGTAATTTTTCCTTTTTACGATTTTTTTAAAGGTAGAATTTCTCTCTGGCTCTCAGCTCCATCTTTTGTTTTGTTAATAAGCCCTTCTGCTCCTTTCTCCCAGGCAGGAGAGTTGAGCCATTCTCTGAGAAGATTCCACATGGATACTGGGAACTAGATATTTCAGGGCACAGGCGAAATGAAGATTTTCTACTCATAATTCAGCCTCCAGCAAGCAAAGCTAGTGTAGTAGGGAGCCCCTCTGGCCTTCTATCCTTGTCTCTGTGTCTCTGAGGTCTCTGTCTCTCTCTGCTCCTGTCTCCTCATTTTTCTTGGTAATTTTTCCTTTTTACGATTTTTTTAAAGGTAGAATTTCTCTCTGGCTCTCAGCTCCATCTTTTGTTTTGTTAATAAGCCCTTCTGCTCCTTTCTCCTAGGCAGGAGAGTTGAGCCATTCTCTGAGAAGATTCCACATGGATACTGGGAACTAGATATTTCAGGGCACAGGCGAAATGAAGATTTTCTACTCATAATTCAGCCTCCAGCAAGCAAAGCTAGTGTGGTAGGGAGCCCCTCTGGCCTTCTATCCCTGTCTCTGTGTCTCTGAGGTCTCTGTCTCTCTCTGCTCCAGTCTCCTCCTATTTTTTTTGTAATTTTTCCTTTTTACGATTTTTTTAAAAGTAGAATTTCTCTCTGGCTCTCAGCTCCATCTTTTGTTTTGTTAATAAGCCCTTCTGCTCCTTTCTCCCAGGCAAGAGATTTGAGCCATTCTCTGAGAAGGTTCCATATGGATACTGGGAACTAGATATTTCAGGGCACAGGCGAAATGAAGATTTTCTACTCATAATTCAGCCTCCAGCAAGCAAAGCTAGTGTGGTAGGGAGCCCCTCTGGCCTTCTATCCCTGTGTCTGTGTCTCTGAGGTCTCTGTCTCTCTCTGCTCCTGTCTCCTCATTTATTTTTGGTAATTGTTACTTTTTAAGATTTTTTTAAAGGTAGAATTTCTCTCTGGCTCTCAGCTCCATCTTTTGTTTTGTTAATAAGAACTTCTGCTCCTTTCTCCCAGGCAGGAGAGTTGAGCCATTCTCTGAGAAGGTTCCACATGTATACTGGGAACTAGATATTTCAGGGCACAGGCGAAATAAAGATTTTCTACTCATAATTCAGCCTCCAGCAAGCAAAGCTAGTGTGGTAGGGAGCCCCTCTGGCCTTCTATCCCTGTCTCTGTGTCTCTGAGGTCTCTGTATCTCTCTGCTCCTGTCTCATTATTTTTTTTGGTAATTTTTCCTTTTCACGGTTTTTTTAAAGGTAGAATTTCTCTCTGGCTCTCAGCTCCATCTTTTGTTTTGTTAATAAGCCCTTCTGCTCCTTTCTCCGAGGTAGGAGAGTTGAGCCATTCTCTGAGAAGATTCCACATGGATACTGGGAACTAGATATTTCAGGGCACAGGCGAAATGAAGATTTTCTACTCATAATTCAGCCTCCATCAAGCAAAGCTAGTGTGGAAGGGAGCCCCTCTGGCCTTCTATCCCTGTCTCTGTGTCTCTGAGGTCTCTGTCTCTCTCTGCTCTGGTCTCCTCATTTTTTATTTGGTAATTTTTTCTTTTTACGGTTTTTTTAAAGGTAGAATTTCTCTCTGGCTCTCAGCTCCATCTTTTGTTTTGTTAATAAGCCCTTCTGCTCCTTTCTCCCAGGCAGGAGAGTTGAGCCATTCTCTGAGAATATTCCACATGGATACTGGGAACTAGATATTTCAGGGCACAGGCGAAATGAAGATTTTCTACTCATAATTCAGCCTCCAGCAAGCAAAGCTAGTGTGGTAGGGAGCCCCTCTGGCCTTCTATCCCTGTCTCTGTGTCTCTAAGGTCTCTGTATCTCTCTGCTCCGGTCTCCTCATTTTTTTTGGTAATTTTTCCTTTTTACGGTTTTTTTAAAGGTAGAATTTCTCTCTAGCTCTCAGCTCCATCTTTTGTTTTGTTAATAAGCCCTTCTGCTCCTTTCTCCCAGGCAGGAGAGTTGAGCCATTCTCTGAGAAGATTCCACATGGATACTGGGAACTAGATATTTCAGGGCACAGGCGAAATGAAGATTTCCTACTCATAATTCAGCCTCCAGCAAGCAAAGCTAGTGTGGTAGGGAGCCCCTCTGGCCTTCTATCACTGTCTCTGTGTCTCTTAGGTCTCTGTCTCTCTCTGCTCCTGTCTCCTCATTTTTTTTGGAAATTTTTCCTTTTTACGATTTTTTTAAAGGTAGAATTTCTCTCTGGCTCTCAGCTCCATCTTTTGTTTTGTTAATAAGAACTTCTGCTCCTTTCTCCCAGGCAGGAGAGTTGAGCCATTCTCTGAGAAGGTTCCACAAGTATACTGGGAACTAGATATTTCAGGGCACAGACGAAATAAAGATTTTCTACTCATAATTCAGCCTCCAGCAAGCAAAGCTAGTGTGGTAGGGAGCCCCTCTGGCCTTCTATCCCTGTCTCTGTGTCTCTGAGGTCTCTGTCTCTCTCTGCTCCTGTCTCCTCATTTTTTTTGGTAATTTTTCCTTTTCACGGTTTTTTTAAAGGTAGAATTTCTCTCTGCCTCTCAGCTCCATCTTTTATTTTGTTAATAAGCCCTTCTGCTCCTTTCTCCCAGGCAGGAGAGTTGAGCCATTCTCTGAGAAGATTCCACATGGATACTGGGAACTAGATATTTCAGGGCACAGGCGAAATGAAGATTTTCTACTCATAATTCAGCCTCCAGCAAGCAAAGCTAGTGTGGTAGGGAGCCCCTCTGGCCTTCTATCCCTGTCTCTGTGTCTCTGAGGTCTCTGTCTCTTTCTGCTCTGGTCTCCTCATTTTTTATTTGGTAATTTTTCCTTTTTACGGTTTTTTTAAAGGTAGAATTTCTCTCTGGCTCTCAGCTCCATCTTTTGTTTTGTTAATAAGCCTTTCTGCTCCTTTCTCCCAGGCAGGAGAGTTGAGACATTCTCTGAGAAGATTCCACATGGATACTGGGAACTAGATATTTCAGGGCACAGGCGAAATGAAGATTTTCTACTCATAATTCAGCCTCCAGCAAGCAAAGCTAGTGTGGTAGGGAGCCCCTCTGGCCTTCTATCCCTGTCTCTGTGTCTCTGAGGTCTCTGTATCTCTCTGCTCCGGTCTCCTCATTTTTACTTTGGTAATTTTTCCTTTTTACGATTTTTTTAAAGGTAGAATTTTTCTCTGGCTCTCAGCTCCATCTTTTGTTTTGTTAATAAGAACTTCTGATCCTTTCTTTCAGGCAGGAGAGTTGAGCCATTCTCTGTGAAGATTCCACATGTATACTGGGAATGAGATATTTCAGTGCACAGGCGAAATAAAGATTTTCTACTCATAATTCAGCCTCCAGCAAGCAAAGCTAGTGTGGTAGGGAGCCCCTCTGGCCTTCTATCCCTGTCTCTGTGTCTCTGAGGTCTCTGTCTCTCTCTGCTCCTGGCTCCTCAATTTTTTTGGTAATTTTTCCTTTTCACGGTTTTTTTAAAGGTAGAATTTCTCTCTGGCTCTCAGCTCCATCTTTTGTTTTGTTAATAAGCCCTTCTGCTCCTTTCTCCGAGGCAGGAGAGTTGAGCCATTCTCTGAGAAGGTTCCACATGGATACTTGGAAATAGATATTTCAGGGCACATGCGAAAGGAAGATTTTCTACTCATAATTCAGCCTCCAGCAAGCAAAGCTAGTGTGGTAGGGAGCCCCTCTGGCCTTCTATCCCTGTCTCTGTGTCTCTGAGGTCTCTGTCTCTCTCTCCTCCTGTCTCCTCAATTTTTTTGGTAATTTTTCCTTTTTACGATTTTTTTTTTTTTTTTTTAATTACTTTATTTATTTTTGTATATACTTTCAATCATATTGTTTGGCTTACAATGAGACCATTTCGATATGTGAACATTTCTCCCCAGACCCGTTGATCGAAATATCTTCAACAGATAACACCACACCTCCCCATCCCGTCAATGCTCTACCTCTGTATCCCTTCTCCAAATGTCTTTCGTTGGGCCCCACTCCTCCACATACACCTCATCTGACATTCACACCCATCTCTTGTGTTTGTTCAACTGTTGGTCAATCAGTTTCAGACATAGAATGCAGACAAACGGTATATGTTAAGTGGGGACATACAATGTCTCTCCTTCATAGCCTGGCTTGCCTCACTCAGCAGTACATCTTCCATATTCTTCCACTTTCTGTCAAAAGCCAGGGCTCTGTTGGTTTTTATGGCTGAGTAGTATTCCATAGAGTATATGTGCCACAGTTTTTCAATCCATTCCTCCATACGGGGGCATCTGGGTTGGTTCCATGACTTAGCAATTGTGGATAGTGCCGCAATAAACATCGATGTGCAAGCACTTTTCCAATGAAGGATTCTTCTGTCTTTTGGGTAGATACCGAGGAGTGGGATCTCTGGATCGTATGGCAGATCTATCTGTAGATTTTTGAGGAATCTCCAAATTATTCTCCACAGTGGTTGGACCAATCTACATTCCCACCAGCAGTGTAAAAGAGTTCCCCTTTCACCACATCCCCGCCAACACTTATCATTTTTTGTTTTTTTAATATTAGACAATCTGACTGGGGTTAGGTGGTACCTCATTGTTGTTTTTATCTGCATTTCCCTTACGATGAGGGAGGTTGAACATTTTTTCATATGCCTTTTGGCCATTCGTATGTCATCTTTAGAGAGTGTTTTCTTCATCTCCTTCTCCCATCTTTTAATAGGGTTGCTCATCTTTTTTCCAAACACCTTTTTTAGTTCCTTGTGTATTCTGGTTATCAGTCCCTTATCTGATGCAAGATTTACAAAAATATTTTCCCATTCTGAGGGCTGTCGATTCACACTAACTACTGTGTCTTTGGCCATGCAGAAGCTTCTTAGTCTGATGTAATCCCACTTGTCTATTTTGTGGACGATGGACTCTGCTTTGAGGGTCTTCTTTAGGAAGTCTTTCCCTACACCAATGTCTCCCAGGGTTTCCCCAGCATTCTCCAGGAGCAGCTTTATAGTTTGAGGTCTTAGATTTAGATCCTTGATCCACCTTGACTTGATTCTTGTCAAAGGAGAGAGGTAGGGGTTCAGATTCATCTTTCTGCAAGTGGAAGTCCAGTTTCTCCAGCACCACTTGCTGAAGAGGCTTTCATTTTCCCACTGGATTGACTGGTACCCCTTGTCAAAGATCAGTTGACTGTATGTTTGGGCACTTATTTCTGGGGACTCTATTCTGTTCCATTGGTCCACATGTCTGTTTCTGTGCCAATACCATGCTGTCTTTATTACCACAGCTTTGTAGTATATTTTTGGATCGGGGATTGAGATGCCACCCACTCCATTCTTCTTGTGTAGAAGTGCTTTGGCAATACGGGGTCTTTTATGATTCCAGACAAATTTTAAGATTGTCTTTTCTAGATCTGTGAAGAATGTGTCTGGTACTTTGATTGGCATTGCATTAAATAGGTAGATTAATTTGGGTAAAATCGCCATTTTGATTATATTAACTCTTCCAATCCATGAACATGGGATGTCTTTCCATTTTTTGGTGTCATTTTCAATTTCTTTTTTTACCTTCTCGTAGTTTTCCTTGTGGAGGTCTTTAACTTCTTTGGTTAGATTTATTCCTAAATATCTTATACTTTTAGTGGCTATGGTAAACGGAATAAGTTTTTTCAGTTCTATCTCAGTCTGCCTGTTATTCGTATATAAAAATGCTATCGATTTCTGTATATTGATTTTATATCCTGCAACTTTACTGAATTCATGTATTACTTCCAGTAGTTTTTCCATGGAGGCCATTGGGTCTTCTATGTATACAATCATGTCATCTGCAAATAGAGAGAGTTTCACCTCTTCTTTTCCTATTCGAATGCCCTTTATTTTTTCCTCTTTTCTGATTGCGTTGGCAAGGACTTCCAGTACTATATTGAAAAGGAGAGGAGAAAGTGGGCATCCTTGTCTTGTTCCTGTGTTTAGTGGGAAAGCTTTCAGCTTTTCTCCGTTCAGGATGATGTTCGCTATGGGTTTTTCATAGATGGCTTTTATTGTATTGAGAAATGGCCCTTCTATGCCGATTTTGCTAAGAGTCTTGATCATGAAGGGATGTTGTATCTTATCAAATGCTTTTTCTGCGTCAATCGATATGACCAAATGGTTTTTGTCTTTCTTCCTATTAATATGGTGTATTACATTAATGGTTTTGCGTATGTTGAACCAACCTTGCATTCCTGGAATAAAGCCTACCTGATCATGGTGTATGATCTTCTGTATAAGTTGTTGAATACGATTTGCTAGTATCTTGTTGAGAATCTTTGAGTCTATGTTCATCAGAGATATTGGTCTATAGTTTTCCTTCCTTGTCCTGTCTTTATCTGTTTTGAGGATGAGGGTGACAGAGGCTTCATAGAATGAATTAGGGAGAGATTCACCCTTTTGGATCTTTAGAAATAATTTGAGCAGAATGGGAGTTAACTCTTCTTTGAAAGTTTTGTAGAATTCAGAGGTGAATCCATCGGGGCCAGGGCTTTTCTTTGTTGGGAGGTTACTTATTACTGATTCAATCTCCTGGCTTGTTATGGGCCTATTCAGACTTTCTATTTCTTCCTAGCTCATTCTTGGTAGATTATATTTGTCCAGGAATTTGTCCATCTCATCCAGATTATCTTGTTTCTTAGCGTATAGATGTTCAAAGTATCCTCTAATGATGTTTTGAATTTCTACTATGTCTGTTGTTATGTTACCAGCCTCATTGCAGATTTGATTCACCTGGTTCCTTTCTCTCTTCTTCTTAATAAGTCTCGCTAGTGGGGTATCAATTTTGTTTATCCTTTCAAAGAACCAGCTTTTGCTTTCACTTACTTTCTGTATAGTACGTTTATTTTCTATTTCATTTATTTCTGCTCGGATCTTTATTATTTCCTTTCTCCTGTAATTTTTTGGATTTTTTTGCTGTTGCTTTTCCAATTCTCTAAGGCTTGATGTTAGGTGATCCATTAGCCTTTTCTCTGTCTTCCTCTTATGTGCACTAATTGCTATGAACTTCCCTCTTATGACTGCTTTGGCAGTGTCCCAAAGATTATGGAAACTTGTATCTTCATTGTCATTGGCTTCCATGAATCTTTTGATTTCGGACTTTATTTCTTCGGTAATAGTGGAGTCATTCAGGAGTAGGTTATTTAGTTTCCATGTTTTTAGGTTTTTTTGAGGAATTCTCTTGAAATTAAACTCAAGTTTAATTCCATCATGGTCAGAGAAGATGCTGGAAATAGTTTCTATGCCTCTGAACCTGCAGAGGCTTGCTTTGTGTCCTATGATGTGGTCAATCTTCGAGAAAGTTCCATGTCGGGGTGAGAAAAAACTATATCTTGTGGTTTTTGGGTGGAAAGTTCTATAGATGTCTGTTAAGTCCAATTGATTTATGGTATCATTTAGGTCCTTGATCTCTCTACCTATTTTTTGCCTAGATGATCTGTCCAGAGGGGATAATGCGGTGTTGAGATCTCCAACAATTAGTGTGTTGCAGTCTATCTCCCCTTTCAGATCTAACAATCTTTCCTTCACATATTTGGGTGCTCCTGTGTTAGGAGCATAGATATTAATAAGCGTTATATCTTCTCGATCTATAGAGCCTTTTACTATGATATAGTGCCCTTCTTTGTCTCTTCGGACACTTTTTGTTTTAAAGCCTATTTTGTCAGAAATTAGTATCGCAACTCCAGCTCTTTTTTGGTTCCCAACTGCATGGAAAACCTTTTTCCAACCTTTCACTTTCAGTCTATGTATGTCTTTTTCCATGAGGTGGGTTTCTTGTAGGCAACAGATAGAGGGTTTCTGTTTTTTTATCCATTCAGCCAGTCTGTGTCTCTTGATTGGAGAATTTAACCCATTAACATTCAATGTTATTATCGATGTTATAGGGTCTGTACCGACATTTAAGTTAGCCATTGTCTTAGTTGCCTGTTATTTCTTTGTTTCTGGCTGTTGCGTCTTTAGTTTTCCTGGAACAGTACTTTCTTCAGGATTTCTTGAAGAGCTGGTCTGCTGTTGGCAAATTCTTTCAGGTTTTGTTTGTCTGAGAAGATTTTAATCTTTTTTTCCCAAATGAAGGATAATCTTGCAGGGTATAGTAGTCTTGGCTGAAATTGTTTCTCTCTTAACACTTTCAGTATGTCTTCCCATTCTTTTCTTGCTTGCATTGTTTCTGATGAGAGGTCTGGTGTTAGTCTTATGGGATGGCCTTTGTAAGTTATTTCTCGTTTCTCTCTTGCCAGTTTTAGTATCATGTCTTTTTCTGTGACGTTAGACAGCCTGGCTAAGATGTGCCTTGGGGAAGATCTTCTGGGGTTGATTCTATTTGGGGTCCTTTGTATTTCTTGGGTCCGTATGGTTCGGTGCCTCTCTAGGCTTGGGAAATTTTCTTCCAAGATGTCATGGAATAGATTTTCCATTCCGCTATTAGTTTCTTCACCTTCTGGGATGCCGATTATTCTGATGTTTGGGCGTCTAATAGAGTCTAGTATTTCTCGTATATTATCCTCATGTTTTTTAGTTATTTTCTCGATCTTTTTGTAGTTTTTTTCTAGATCAGAGGTTTTATCTTCTACATCAGAGATTCGATCTTCAGCATGGTCTAATCGGCTCTTAATACTTTCCAGAGAGTTTTTGATTTCTTGTATTATAGACTTTATCTCTAATAGTTCCACCTGATTCTTTCTCAGAGTATCCATTTCTTCTTTCATATCCTGGAAGGACTTCCTAATTTCCTGTAGTTCGTTGTCTCTTTTTTTTTCCAATTCACAGAATTTGGTCACCATGAATGTTCGGAATTCTGTGTCTGTCATTTTGGTAACGTCCTCCATATTTACGAGACATGGAGGGGCATTTTCCTTTGTTGGAGACATATTTTCTTGTTTATTCAGACCTGAGGCTCTTTTTCTACCTTTAGCCATTGGAGGATTACTTCCCTTTTAAAGACTTCTTGGGAGAACTTTTGCCACACGAGAAGGAAGAGTCTTTCCTTTTTGATGGGAATAGCTGTTTGTTGAAGTCTCTCTCCTGTTGTTTTTACCAATGTGTTTTCAGGCAGAGAACTCTACAGAAGTGTCTAACAAACAGAATCTCCTTTTTCAAAGGGGATCAGTACTAGGGAGGATCCCAAAGACACTTACCTTCCTAGGAAATTTTCAGATATATGATTCTAGGGCTGTCTAGGCTGTCTGGCAAGGTAAAAAATAAGGAGGAGAGGACAATATGCAACGAAAGGAAAGACAACACAGAAAAATAAAGAAAAAGTCGCGCGCCGCGCGCTAGCGCGGCGCGCGGTTTCGCCAGAGCCTTGCAGGGGACGCTATTGCCTGCTGGCAGTCCAGGAAGGTCTGGGGGGAGAAGGAGGGCTAGGTGTTAAAAAGAGAATGCAGGGGGGGTCAAGGGAAAAGAAAAGAGAAAAAAAAATCCCGCCTTAAGGAGATTCTGGCTACCTACCTAGAAGGTGGAGTCTGGGGCCTGGGGGTCTGGAAGTGGGGTGGGGGTCAGAGGTGACCCTCCCTCAGTGTCCCTTGCTGGCCAGAGCCTTGCAGGGGACGCTATTGCCTGCTGGCAGTCCAGGAAGGTCTGGGGGGAGAAGGAGGGCTAGGTGTTAAAAAGAGAATGCAGGGGGGGGTAAGGGAAAAGAAAAGAGAAAAAAAAATCCCGCCTTAAGGAGATTCTGGCTACCTACCTAGAAGGTGGAGTCTGGGGCCTGGGGGTCTGGAAGTGGGGTGGGGGTCAGAGGTGACCCTCCCTCAGTGTCCCTTGCTGGCCAGAGCCTTGCAGGGGACGCTATTGCCTGCTGGCAGTCCACGAAGGTCTAGAAGGTGGAGTCTGGGGCCTGGGGGTCTGGAAGTGGGGTGGGGGTCAGAGGTGACCCTCCCTCAGTGTCCCTTGCTGGCCAGAGCCTTGCAGGGGACGCTATTGCCTGCTGGCAGTCCAGGAAGGTCTGGGGGGAGAAGGAGGGCTAGGTGTTAAAAAGAGAATGCAGGGGGGGTCAAGGGAAAAGAAAAGAGAAAAAAAAATCCCGCCTTAAGGAGATTCTGGCTACCTACCTAGAAGGTGGAGTCTGGGGCCTGGGGGTCTGGAAGTGGGGTGGGGGTCAGAGGTGACCCTCCCTCAGTGTCCCTTGCTGGCCAGAGCCTTGCAGGGGACGCTATTGCCTGCTGGCAGTCCAGGAAGGTCTGGGGGGAGAAGGAGGGCTAGGTGTTAAAAAGAGAATGCAGGGGGGGGTCAAGGGAAAAGAAAAGTGGAGTCTGGGAAGCCTGGGGGTCTGGAAGTGGGGTGGGGGTCAGAGGTGACCCTCCCTCAGTGTCCCTTGCTGGCCAGAGCCTTGCAGGGGACGCTATTGCCTGCTGGCAGTCCACGAAGGTCTAGAAGGTGGAGTCTGGGGCCTGGGGGTCTGGAAGTGGGGTGGGGGTCAGAGGTGACCCTCCCTCAGTGTCCCTTGCTGGCCAGAGCCTTGCAGGGGACGCTATTGCCTGCTGGCAGTCCAGGAAGGTCTGGGGGGAGAAGGAGGGCTAGGTGTTAAAAAGAGAATGCAGGGGGGGGTCAAGGGAAAAGAAAAGAGAAAAAAAAATCCCGCCTTAAGGAGATTCTGGCTACCTACCTAGAAGGTGGAGTCTGGGGCCTGGGGGTCTGGAAGTGGGGTGGGGGTCAGAGGTGACCCTCCCTCAGTGTCCCTTGCTGGCCAGAGCCTTGCAGGGGACGCTATTGCCTGCTGGCAGTCCACGAAGGTCTAGAAGGTGGAGTCTGGGGCCTGGGGGTCTGGAAGTGGGGTGGGGGTCAGAGGTGACCCTCCCTCAGTGTCCCTTGCTGGCCAGAGCCTTGCAGGGGACGCTATTGCCTGCTGGCAGTCCAGGAAGGTCTGGGGGGAGAAGGAGGGCTAGAAGTGGGGTTAAAAAGAGAATGCAGGGGGGAGCCTCAAGGGAAAATTGAAAAGAGAAAAAAAAAGGTGACCCTCCCGCCTTAAGGAGATTCTGGCTACCTACCTAGAAGGTGGAGTCTGGGGCCTGGGGGTCTGGAAGTGGGGTGGGGGTCAGAGGTGACCCTCCCTCAGTGTCCCTTGCTGGCCAGAGCCTTGCAGGGGACGCTATTGCCTGCTGGCAGTCCAGGAAGGTCTGGGGGGAGAAGGAGGGCTAGGTGTTAAAAAGAGAATGCAGGGGGGGGTCAAGGGAAAAGAAAAGAGAAAAAAAAATCCCGCCTTAAGGAGATTCTGGCTACCTACCTAGAAGGTGGAGTCTGGGGCCTGGGGGTCTGGAAGTGGGGTGGGGGTCAGAGGTGACCCTCCCTCAGTGTCCCTTGCTGGCCAGAGCCTTGCAGGGGACGCTATTGCCTGCTGGCAGTCCACGAAGGTCTAGAAGGTGGAGTCTGGGGCCTGGGGGTCTGGAAGTGGGGTGGGGGTCAGAGGTGACCCTCCCTCAGTGTCCCTTGCTGGCCAGAGCCTTGCAGGGGACGCTATTGCCTGCTGGCAGTCCAGGAAGGTCTGGGGGGAGAAGGAGGGCTAGGTGTTAAAAAGAGAATGCAGGGGGGGGTCAAGGGAAAAGAAAAGAGAAAAAAAAATCCCGCCTTAAGGAGATTCTGGCTACCTACCTAGAAGGTGGAGTCTGGGGCCTGGGGGTCTGGAAGTGGGGTGGGGGTCAGAGGTGACCCTCCCTCAGTGTCCCTTGCTGGCCAGAGCCTTGCAGGGGACGCTATTGCCTGCTGGCAGTCCAGGAAGGTCTGGGGGGAGAAGGAGGGCTAGGTGTTAAAAAGAGAATGCAGGGGGGGTCAAGGGAAAAGAAAAGAGAAAAAAAAATCCCGCCTTAAGGAGATTCTGGCTACCTACCTAGAAGGTGGAGTCTGGGGCCTGGGGGTCTGGAAGTGGGGTGGGGGTCAGAGGTGACCCTCCCTCAGTGTCCCTTGCTGGCCAGAGCCTTGCAGGGGACGCTATTGCCTGCTGGCAGTCCAGGAAGGTCTGGGGGGAGAAGGAGGGCTAGGTGTTAAAAAGAGAATGCAGGGGGGGGTCAAGGGAAAAGAAAAGAGAAAAAAAAATCCCGCCTTAAGGAGATTCTGGCTACCTACCTAGAAGGTGGAGTCTGGGGCCTGGGGGTCTGGAAGTGGGGTGGGGGTCAGAGGTGACCCTCCCTCAGTGTCCCTTGCTGGCCAGAGCCTTGCAGGGGACGCTATTGCCTGCTGGCAGTCCACGAAGGTCTAGAAGGTGGAGTCTGGGGCCTGGGGGTCTGGAAGTGGGGTGGGGGTCAGAGGTGACCCTCCCTCAGTGTCCCTTGCTGGCCAGAGCCTTGCAGGGGACGCTATTGCCTGCTGGCAGTCCACGAAGGTCTAGGGGGAGAAGGGGGGGGGTCTAGGTGTGGGGGTCAAAGGAGAATCCAGGGGGGAGCCTCAAGGGAAAATTGAAAAGAGAAAAAAAAAAAAAAAAATCCCGCCTTAAGGAGATTCTGGCTACCTACCTAGAAGGTGGAGTCTGGGGCCTGGGGGTCTGGAAGTGGGGTGGGGGTCAGAGGTGACCCTCCCTCAGTGTCCCTTGCTGGCCAGAGCCTTGCAGGGGACGCTATTGCCTGCTGGCAGTCCAGGAAGGTCTGGGGGGGGAGAAGGAGGGCTAGGTGTTAAAAAGAGAATGCAGGGGGGGTCAAGGGAAAAGAAAAGAGAAAAAAAAATCCCGCCTTAAGGAGATTCTGGCTACCTACCTAGAAGGTGGAGTCTGGGGCCTGGGGGTCTGGAAGTGGGGTGGGGGTCAGAGGTGACCCTCCCTCAGTGTCCCTTGCTGGCCAGAGCCTTGCAGGGGACGCTATTGCCTGCTGGCAGTCCACGAAGGTCTAGAAGGTGGAGTCTGGGGCCTGGGGGTCTGGAAGTGGGGTGGGGGTCAGAGGTGACCCTCCCTCAGTGTCCCTTGCTGGCCAGAGCCTTGCAGGGGACGCTATTGCCTGCTGGCAGTCCAGGAAGGTCTGGGGGGAGAAGGAGGGCTAGGTGTTAAAAAGAGAATGCAGGGGGGGGTCAAGGGAAAAGAAAAGAGAAAAAAAAATCCCGCCTTAAGGAGATTCTGGCTACCTACCTAGAAGGTGGAGTCTGGGGCCTGGGGGTCTGGAAGTGGGGTGGGGGTCAGAGGTGACCCTCCCTCAGTGTCCCTTGCTGGCCAGAGCCTTGCAGGGGACGCTATTGCCTGCTGGCAGTCCAGGAAGGTCTGGGGGGAGAAGGAGGGCTAGGTGTTAAAAAGAGAATGCAGGGGGGGTCAAGGGAAAAGAAAAGAGAAAAAAAAATCCCGCCTTAAGGAGATTCTGGCTACCTACCTAGAAGGTGGAGTCTGGGGCCTGGGGGTCTGGAAGTGGGGTGGGGGTCAGAGGTGACCCTCCCTCAGTGTCCCTTGCTGGCCAGAGCCTTGCAGGGGACGCTATTGCCTGCTGGCAGTCCAGGAAGGTCTGGGGGGAGAAGGAGGGCTAGGTGTTAAAAAGAGAATGCAGGGGGGGGTCAAGGGAAAAGAAAAGAGAAAAAAAAATCCCGCCTTAAGGAGATTCTGGCTACCTACCTAGAAGGTGGAGTCTGGGGCCTGGGGGTCTGGAAGTGGGGTGGGGGTCAGAGGTGACCCTCCCTCAGTGTCCCTTGCTGGCCAGAGCCTTGCAGGGGACGCTATTGCCTGCTGGCAGTCCACGAAGGTCTAGAAGGTGGAGTCTGGGGGTGGAGTCCTGGGGGTCTGGAAGTGGGGTGGGGGTCAGAGGTGACCCTCCCTCAGTGTCCCTTGCTGGCCAGAGCCTTGCAGGGGACGCTATTGCCTGCTGGCAGTCCAGGAAGGTCTGGGGGGAGAAGGAGGGCTAGGTGTTAAAAAGAGAATGCAGGGGGGGGTCAAGGGAAAAGAAAAGAGAAAAAAAAATCCCGCCTTAAGGAGATTCTGGCTACCTACCTAGAAGGTGGAGTCTGGGGCCTGGGGGTCTGGAAGTGGGGTGGGGGTCAGAGGTGACCCTCCCTCAGTGTCCCTTGCTGGCCAGAGCCTTGCAGGGGACGCTATTGCCTGCTGGCAGTCCAGGAAGGTCTGGGGGGAGAAGGAGGGCTAGGTGTTAAAAAGAGAATGCAGGGGGGGTCAAGGGAAAAGAAAAGAGAAAAAAAAATCCCGCCTTAAGGAGATTCTGGCTACCTACCTAGAAGGTGGAGTCTGGGGCCTGGGGGTCTGGAAGTGGGGTGGGGGTCAGAGGTGACCCTCCCTCAGTGTCCCTTGCTGGCCAGAGCCTTGCAGGGGACGCTATTGCCTGCTGGCAGTCCAGGAAGGTCTGGGGGGAGAAGGAGGGCTAGGTGTTAAAAAGAGAATGCAGGGGGGTCAAGGGAAAAGAAAAGAGAAAAAAAAATCCCGCCTTAAGGAGATTCTGGCTACCTACCTAGAAGGTGGAGTCTGGGGCCTGGGGGTCTGGAAGTGGGGTGGGGGTCAGAGGTGACCCTCCCTCAGTGTCCCTTGCTGGCCAGAGCCTTGCAGGGGACGCTATTGCCTGCTGGCAGTCCACGAAGGTCTAGAAGGTGGAGTCTGGGGCCTGGGGGTCTGGAAGTGGGGTGGGGGTCAGAGGTGACCCTCCCTCAGTGTCCCTTGCTGGCCAGAGCCTTGCAGGGGACGCTATTGCCTGCTGGCAGTCCAGGAAGGTCTGGGGGGAGAAGGAGGGCTAGGTGTTAAAAAGAGAATGCAGGGGGGGGTCAAGGGAAAAGAAAAGAGAAAAAAAAATCCCGCCTTAAGGAGATTCTGGCTACCTACCTAGAAGGTGGAGTCTGGGGCCTGGGGGTCTGGAAGTGGGGTGGGGGTCAGAGGTGACCCTCCCTCAGTGTCCCTTGCTGGCCAGAGCCTTGCAGGGGACGCTATTGCCTGCTGGCAGTCCAGGAAGGTCTGGGGGGAGAAGGAGGGCTAGGTGTTAAAAAGAGAATGCAGGGGGGGTCAAGGGAAAAGAAAAGAGAAAAAAAAATCCCGCCTTAAGGAGATTCTGGCTACCTACCTAGAAGGTGGAGTCTGGGGCCTGGGGGTCTGGAAGTGGGGTGGGGGTCAGAGGTGACCCTCCCTCAGTGTCCCTTGCTGGCCAGAGCCTTGCAGGGGACGCTATTGCCTGCTGGCAGTCCACGAAGGTCTAGAAGGTGGAGTCTGGGGCCTGGGGGTCTGGAAGTGGGGTGGGGGTCAGAGGTGACCCTCCCTCAGTGTCCCTTGCTGGCCAGAGCCTTGCAGGGGACGCTATTGCCTGCTGGCAGTCCAGGAAGGTCTGGGGGGAGAAGGAGGGCTAGGTGTTAAAAAGAGAATGCAGGGGGGGTCAAGGGAAAAGAAAAGAGAAAAAAAAATCCCGCCTTAAGGAGATTCTGGCTACCTACCTAGAAGGTGGAGTCTGGGGCCTGGGGGTCTGGAAGTGGGGTGGGGGTCAGAGGTGACCCTCCCTCAGTGTCCCTTGCTGGCCAGAGCCTTGCAGGGGACGCTATTGCCTGCTGGCAGTCCAGGAAGGTCTGGGGGGGGAGAAGGAGGGCTAGGTGTTAAAAAGAGAATGCAGGGGGGGTCAAGGGAAAAGAAAAGAGAAAAAAAAATCCCGCCTTAAGGAGATTCTGGCTACCTACCTAGAAGGTGGAGTCTGGGGCCTGGGGGTCTGGAAGTGGGGTGGGGGTCAGAGGTGACCCTCCCTCAGTGTCCCTTGCTGGCCAGAGCCTTGCAGGGGACGCTATTGCCTGCTGGCAGTCCACGAAGGTCTAGAAGGTGGAGTCTGGGGCCTGGGGGTCTGGAAGTGGGGTGGGGGTCAGAGGTGACCCTCCCTCAGTGTCCCTTGCTGGCCAGAGCCTTGCAGGGGACGCTATTGCCTGCTGGCAGTCCAGGAAGGTCTGGGGGGAGAAGGAGGGCTAGGTGTTAAAAAGAGAATGCAGGGGGGGTCAAGGGAAAAGAAAAGAGAAAAAAAAATCCCGCCTTAAGGAGATTCTGGCTACCTACCTAGAAGGTGGAGTCTGGGGCCTGGGGGTCTGGAAGTGGGGTGGGGGTCAGAGGTGACCCTCCCTCAGTGTCCCTTGCTGGCCAGAGCCTTGCAGGGGACGCTATTGCCTGCTGGCAGTCCAGGAAGGTCTGGGGGGAGAAGGAGGGCTAGGTGTTAAAAAGAGAATGCAGGGGGGGTCAAGGGAAAAGAAAAGAGAAAAAAAAATCCCGCCTTAAGGAGATTCTGGCTACCTACCTAGAAGGTGGAGTCTGGGGCCTGGGGGTCTGGAAGTGGGGTGGGGGTCAGAGGTGACCCTCCCTCAGTGTCCCTTGCTGGCCAGAGCCTTGCAGGGGACGCTATTGCCTGCTGGCAGTCCAGGAAGGTCTGGGGGGGAGAAGGAGGGCTAGGTGTCTGAGAAGTGCAGGGGGGGTCAAGGGAAAAGAAAAGAGAAAAAAAAATCCCGCCTTAAGGAGATTCTGGCTACCTACCTAGAAGGTGGAGTCTGGGGCCTGGGGGGTCTGGAAGTGGGGTGGGGGTCAGAGGTGACCCTCCCTCAGTGTCCCTTGCTGGCCAGAGCCTTGCAGGGGACGCTATTGCCTGCTGGCAGTCCACGAAGGTCTAGAAGGTGGAGTCTGGGGCCTGGGGGTCTGGAAGTGGGGTGGGGGTCAGAGGTGACCCTCCCTCAGTGTCCCTTGCTGGCCAGAGCCTTGCAGGGGACGCTATTGCCTGCTGGCAGTCCAGGAAGGTCTGGGGGGAGAAGGAGGGCTAGGTGTTAAAAAGAGAATGCAGGGGGGTCAAGGGAAAAGAAAAGAGAAAAAAAAATCCCGCCTTAAGGAGATTCTGGCTACCTACCTAGAAGGTGGAGTCTGGGGCCTGGGGGTCTGGAAGTGGGGTGGGGGTCAGAGGTGACCCTCCCTCAGTGTCCCTTGCTGGCCAGAGCCTTGCAGGGGACGCTATTGCCTGCTGGCAGTCCAGGAAGGTCTGGGGGGAGAAGGAGGGCTAGGTGTTAAAAAGAGAATGCAGGGGGGTCAAGGGAAAAGAAAAGAGAAAAAAAAATCCCGCCTTAAGGAGATTCTGGCTACCTACCTAGAAGGTGGAGTCTGGGGCCTGGGGGTCTGGAAGTGGGGTGGGGGTCAGAGGTGACCCTCCCTCAGTGTCCCTTGCTGGCCAGAGCCTTGCAGGGGACGCTATTGCCTGCTGGCAGTCCAGGAAGGTCTGGGGGGGAGAAGGAGGGCTAGGTGTTAAAAAGAGAATGCAGGGGGGTCAAGGGAAAAGAAAAGAGAAAAAAAAAATCCCGCCTTAAGGAGATTCTGGCTACCTACCTAGAAGGTGGAGTCTGGGGCCTGGGGGTCTGGAAGTGGGGTGGGGGTCAGAGGTGACCCTCCCTCAGTGTCCCTTGCTGGCCAGAGCCTTGCAGGGGACGCTATTGCCTGCTGGCAGTCCAGGAAGGTCTGGGGGGAGAAGGAGGGCTAGGTGTTAAAAAGAGAATGCAGGGGGGTCAAGGGAAAAGAAAAGAGAAAAAAAAATCCCGCCTTAAGGAGATTCTGGCTACCTACCTAGAAGGTGGAGTCTGGGGCCTGGGGGTCTGGAAGTGGGGTGGGGGTCAGAGGTGACCCTCCCTCAGTGTCCCTTGCTGGCCAGAGCCTTGCAGGGGACGCTATTGCCTGCTGGCAGTCCAGGAAGGTCTGGGGGGAGAAGGAGGGCTAGGTGTTAAAAAGAGAATGCAGGGGGGTCAAGGGAAAAGAAAAGAGAAAAAAAAATCCCGCCTTAAGGAGATTCTGGCTACCTACCTAGAAGGTGGAGTCTGGGGCCTGGGGGTCTGGAAGTGGGGTGGGGGTCAGAGGTGACCCTCCCTCAGTGTCCCTTGCTGGCCAGAGCCTTGCAGGGGACGCTATTGCCTGCTGGCAGTCCAGGAAGGTCTGGGGGGAGAAGGAGGGCTAGGTGTTAAAAAGAGAATGCAGGGGGGGGTCAAGGGAAAAGAAAAGAGAAAAAAAAAATCCCGCCTTAAGGAGATTCTGGCTACCTACCTAGAAGGTGGAGTCTGGGGCCTGGGGGTCTGGAAGTGGGGTGGGGGTCAGAGGTGACCCTCCCTCAGTGTCCCTTGCTGGCCAGAGCCTTGCAGGGGACGCTATTGCCTGCTGGCAGTCCAGGGTCTAGAAGGTCTGGGGGGGGGTCTGGAAGTGGGGTGGGGGTCAGAGGTGACCCTCCCTCAGTGTCCCTTGCTGGCCAGAGCCTTGCAGGGGACGCTATTGCCTGCTGGCAGTCCAAAGGTCTGGGGGGTGAAGAATGTTAAAAAGAGAATGCAGGGGGGGTCAAGGGAAAAGAAAAGAGAAAAAAAAATCCCGCCTTAAGGAGATTCTGGCTACCTACCTAGAAGGTGGAGTCTGGGGCCTGGGGGTCTGGAAGTGGGGTGGGGGTCAGAGGTGACCCTCCCTCAGTGTCCCTTGCTGGCCAGAGCCTTGCAGGGGACGCTATTGCCTGCTGGCAGTCCAGGAAGGTCTGGGGGGAGAAGGAGGGCTAGGTGTTAAAAAGAGAATGCAGGGGGGTCAAGGGAAAAGAAAAGAGAAAAAAAAAATCCCGCCTTAAGGAGATTCTGGCTACCTACCTAGAAGGTGGAGTCTGGGGCCTGGGGGTCTGGAAGTGGGGTGGGGGTCAGAGGTGACCCTCCCTCAGTGTCCCTTGCTGGCCAGAGCCTTGCAGGGGACGCTATTGCCTGCTGGCAGTCCAGGAAGGTCTAGAAGGAGGGCTAGGTGTTAGTCTGGGGCCTGGGGGTCTGGAAGTGGGGTGGGGGTCTGGAAGTCAGAGGTGACCCTCCCTCAGTGTCCCTTGCTGGCCAGAGCCTTGCAGGGGACGCTATTGCCTGCTGGCAGTCCAGGAAGGTCTGGGGGGAGAAGGAGGGCTAGGTGTTAAAAAGAGAATGCAGGGGGGGTCAAGGGAAAAGAAAAGAGAAAAAAAAATCCCGCCTTAAGGAGATTCTGGCTACCTACCTAGAAGGTGGAGTCTGGGGCCTGGGGGTCTGGAAGTGGGGTGGGGGTCAGAGGTGACCCTCCCTCAGTGTCCCTTGCTGGCCAGAGCCTTGCAGGGGACGCTATTGCCTGCTGGCAGTCCAGGAAGGTCTGGGGGGAGAAGGAGGGCTAGGTGTTAAAAAGAGAATGCAGGGGGGTCAAGGGAAAAGAAAAGAGAAAAAAAAATCCCGCCTTAAGGAGATTCTGGCTACCTACCTAGAAGGTGGAGTCTGGGGCCTGGGGGTCTGGAAGTGGGGTGGGGGTCAGAGGTGACCCTCCCTCAGTGTCCCTTGCTGGCCAGAGCCTTGCAGGGGACGCTATTGCCTGCTGGCAGTCCAGGAAGGTCTGGGGGGAGAAGGAGGGCTAGGTGTTAAAAAGAGAATGCAGGGGGGTCAAGGGAAAAGAAAAGAGAAAAAAAAATCCCGCCTTAAGGAGATTCTGGCTACCTACCTAGAAGGTGGAGTCTGGGGCCTGGGGGTCTGGAAGTGGGGTGGGGGTCAGAGGTGACCCTCCCTCAGTGTCCCTTGCTGGCCAGAGCCTTGCAGGGGACGCTATTGCCTGCTGGCAGTCCAGGAAGGTCTGGGGGGGAGAAGGAGGGCTAGGTGTTAAAAAGAGAATGCAGGGGGGTCAAGGGAAAAGAAAAGAGAAAAAAAAATCCCGCCTTAAGGAGATTCTGGGAAGGTGGAGTCTGGGGCCTGGGGGTCTGGAAGTGGGGTGGGGGTCAGAGGTGACCCTCCCTCAGTGTCCCTTGCTGGCCAGAGCCTTGCAGGGGACGCTATTGCCTGCTGGCAGTCCAGGAAGGTCTGGGGGGGAGAAGGAGGGCTAGGTGTTAAAAAGAGAATGCAGGGGGGTCAAGGGAAAAGAAAAGAGAAAAAAAAATCCCGCCTTAAGGAGATTCTGGCTACCTACCTAGAAGGTGGAGTCTGGGGCCTGGGGGTCTGGAAGTGGGGTGGGGGTCAGAGGTGACCCTCCCTCAGTGTCCCTTGCTGGCCAGAGCCTTGCAGGGGACGCTATTGCCTGCTGGCAGTCCAGGAAGGTCTGGGGGGAGAAGGAGGGCTAGGTGTTAAAAAGAGAATGCAGGGGGGTCAAGGGAAAAGAAAAGAGAAAAAAAAATCCCGCCTTAAGGAGATTCTGGCTACCTACCTAGAAGGTGGAGTCTGGGGCCTGGGGGTCTGGAAGTGGGGTGGGGGTCAGAGGTGACCCTCCCTCAGTGTCCCTTGCTGGCCAGAGCCTTGCAGGGGACGCTATTGCCTGCTGGCAGTCCAGGAAGGTCTGGGGGGGAGAAGGAGGGCTAGGTGTTAAAAAGAGAATGCAGGGGGGTCAAGGGAAAAGAAAAGAGAAAAAAAAATCCCGCCTTAAGGAGATTCTGGCTACCTACCTAGAAGGTGGAGTCTGGGGCCTGGGGGTCTGGAAGTGGGGTGGGGGTCAGAGGTGACCCTCCCTCAGTGTCCCTTGCTGGCCAGAGCCTTGCAGGGGACGCTATTGCCTGCTGGCAGTCCAGGAAGGTCTAGAAGGTGGAGTCTGGGGCCTGGGGGTCTGAAGAAAGTGGGGTGGGGGTCAGAGGTGACCCTCCCTCAGTGTCCCTTGCTGGCCAGAGCCTTGCAGGGGACGCTATTGCCTGCTGGCAGTCCAGGAAGGTCTAGAAGGTGGAGTCTGGGGAAAAGAAAAAAAATCCTGGGGGTCTGGAAGTGGGGTGGGGGTCAGAGGTGACCCTCCCTCAGTGTCCCTTGCTGGCCAGAGCCTTGCAGGGGACGCTATTGCCTGCTGGCAGTCCAGGAAGGTCTAGAAGGTGGAGTCTGGGGCCTGGGGGTCTGGAAGTGGGGGGGGGGTCAGAGGTGACCCTCCCTCAAGAGAGATTCTGGCTCCTAGGAAGGTCTAGAAGGTGGAGTCTGGGGCCTGGGGGTCTGGAAGTGGGGTGGGGGTCAGAGGTGACCCTCCCTCAGTGTCCCTTGCTGGCCAGAGCCTTGCAGGGGACGCTATTGCCTGCTGGCAGTCCAGGAAGGTCTGAAGGTCTAGGGAAAAGGAGAAAAAAAAATCCCGCCTTAAGGAGATTCTGGGGCCTGGGGGTCTGGAAGTGGGGTGGGGGTCAGAGGTGACCCTCCCTCAGTGTCCCTTGCTGGCCAGAGCCTTGCAGGGGACGCTATTGCCTGCTGGCAGTCCAGGAAGGTCTGGGGGGAGAAGGAGGGCTAGGTGTTAAAAAGAGAATGCAGGGGGGTCAAGGGAAAAGAAAAGAGAAAAAAAAATCCCGCCTTAAGGAGATTCTGGCTACCTACCTAGAAGGTGGAGTCTGGGGCCTGGGGGTCTGGAAGTGGGGTGGGGGTCAGAGGTGACCCTCCCTCAGTGTCCCTTGCTGGCCAGAGCCTTGCAGGGGACGCTATTGCCTGCTGGCAGTCCAGGAAGGTCTGGGGGGGAGAAGGAGGGCTAGGTGTTAAAAAGAGAATGCAGGGGGGTCAAGGGAAAAGAAAAGAGAAAAAAAAATCCCGCCTTAAGGAGATTCTGGCTACCTACCTAGAAGGTGGAGTCTGGGGCCTGGGGGTCTGGAAGTGGGGTGGGGGTCAGAGGTGACCCTCCCTCAGTGTCCCTTGCTGGCCAGAGCCTTGCAGGGGACGCTATTGCCTGCTGGCAGTCCAGGAAGGTCTGGGGGGAGAAGGAGGGCTAGGTGTTAAAAAGAGAATGCAGGGGGGTCAAGGGAAAAGAAAAGAGAAAAAAAAATCCCGCCTTAAGGAGATTCTGGCTACCTACCTAGAAGGTGGAGTCTGGGGCCTGGGGGTCTGGAAGTGGGGTGGGGGTCAGAGGTGACCCTCCCTCAGTGTCCCTTGCTGGCCAGAGCCTTGCAGGGGACGCTATTGCCTGCTGGCAGTCCAGGAAGGTCTGGGGGGAGAAGGAGGGCTAGGTGTTAAAAAGAGAATGCAGGGGGGTCAAGGGAAAAGAAAAGAGAAAAAAAAATCCCCGCCTTAAGGAGATTCTGGCTACCTACCTAGAAGGTGGAGTCTGGGGCCTGGGGGTCTGGAAGTGGGGTGGGGGTCAGAGGTGACCCTCCCTCAGTGTCCCTTGCTGGCCAGAGCCTTGCAGGGGACGCTATTGCCTGCTGGCAGTCCAGGAAGGTCTGGGGGGAGAAGGAGGGCTAGGTGTTAAAAAGAGAATGCAGGGGGGTCAAGGGAAAAGAAAAGAGAAAAAAAAATCCCGCCTTAAGGAGATTCTGGCTACCTACCTAGAAGGTGGAGTCTGGGGCCTGGGGGTCTGGAAGTGGGGTGGGGGTCAGAGGTGACCCTCCCTCAGTGTCCCTTGCTGGCCAGAGCCTTGCAGGGGACGCTATTGCCTGCTGGCAGTCCACGAAGGTCTAGAAGGAGAAAAAAAAATGGAGTCTGGGGGTGGAGTCCTGGGGGTCTGGAAGTGGGGTGGGGGTCAGAGGTGACCCTCCCTCAGTGTCCCTTGCTGGCCAGAGCCTTGCAGGGGACGCTATTGCCTGCTGGCAGTCCAGGAAGGTCTGGGGGGAGAAGGAGGGCTAGGTGTTAAAAAGAGAATGCAGGGGGGGTCAAGGGAAAAGAAAAGAGAAAAAAAAATCCCGCCTTAAGGAGATTCTGGCTACCTACCTAGAAGGTGGAGTCTGGGGCCTGGGGGTCTGGAAGTGGGGTGGGGGTCAGAGGTGACCCTCCCTCAGTGTCCCTTGCTGGCCAGAGCCTTGCAGGGGACGCTATTGCCTGCTGGCAGTCCAGGAAGGTCTGGGGGGAGAAGGAGGGCTAGGTGTTAAAAAGAGAATGCAGGGGGGTCAAGGGAAAAGAAAAGAGAAAAAAAAATCCCGCCTTAAGGAGATTCTGGCTACCTACCTAGAAGGTGGAGTCTGGGGCCTGGGGGTCTGGAAGTGGGGTGGGGGTCAGAGGTGACCCTCCCTCAGTGTCCCTTGCTGGCCAGAGCCTTGCAGGGGACGCTATTGCCTGCTGGCAGTCCAGGAAGGTCTGGGGGGAGAAGGAGGGCTAGGTGTTAAAAAGAGAATGCAGGGGGGTCAAGGGAAAAGAAAAGAGAAAAAAAAATCCCGCCTTAAGGAGATTCTGGCTACCTACCTAGAAGGTGGAGTCTGGGGCCTGGGGGTCTGGAAGTGGGGTGGGGGTCAGAGGTGACCCTCCCTCAGTGTCCCTTGCTGGCCAGAGCCTTGCAGGGGACGCTATTGCCTGCTGGCAGTCCAGGAAGGTCTAGAAGGGGGTCTGGGGCCTGGGGGTCTGGAAGTGGGGTGGGGGTCAGAGGAGACCCTCCCTCAGTGTCCCTTGCTGGCCAGAGCCTCAGGGGACGCTATTGCCTGCTGGCAGTCCAGGAAGGTCTAGAAGGTGGAGTCTGGGGCCTGGGGGGTCTGGAAGTGGGGTGGGGGTCAGAGGTGACCCTCCCTCAGTGTCCTTGCTGGCCAGATTGCAGGGGACGCTATTGCCTGCTGGCAGTCCAGGAAGGTCTAGAAGGTGGAGTCTGGGGCCTGGGGGTCTGGAAGTGGGATGGGGGTCAGAGGTGACCCTCCCTCAGTGTCCCTTGCTGGCCAGAGCCTTGCAGGGGACGCTATTGCCTGCTGGCAGTCCAGGAAGGTCTAGAAGGTGGAGTCTGGGGCCTGGGGGTCTGGAAGTGGGGTGGGGGTCAGAGGGACCCTCCCTCAGTGTCCCTTGCTGGCCAGAGCCTTGCAGGGGACGCTATTCCTGCTGGCTCCACGAAGGTCTAGAAGGTGGAGTCTGGGGCCTGGGGGTCTGGAAAGTGGGATGGGGGTCAGAGGTGACCCTCCCTCAGTGTCCCTTGCTGGCCAGAGCCTTGCAGGGGGACGCTATTGCCTGCTGGCAGTCCAGGAAGGTCTGGGGGGAGAAGGAGGGCTAGGTGTTAAAAAGAGAATGCAGGGGGGGGTCAAGGGAAAAGAAAAGAGAAAAAAAAATCCCGCCTTAAGGAGATTCTGGCTACCTACCTAGAAGGTGGAGTCTGGGGCCTGGGGGTCTGGAAGTGGGGTGGGGGTCAGAGGTGACCCTCCCTCAGTGTCCCTTGCTGGCCAGAGCCTTGCAGGGGACGCTATTGCCTGCTGGCAGTCCAGGAAGGTCTGGGGGGAGAAGGAGGGCTAGGTGTTAAAAAGAGAATGCAGGGGGGGGTCAAGGGAAAAGAAAAGAGAAAAAAAAATCCCGCCTTAAGGAGATTCTGGCTACCTACCTAGAAGGTGGAGTCTGGGGCCTGGGGGTCTGGAAGTGGGATGGGGGTCAGAGGTGACCCTCCCTCAGTGTCCCTTGCTGGCCAGAGCCTTGCAGGGGACGCTATTGCCTGCTGGCAGTCCAGGAAGGTCTAGAAGGTGGAGTCTGGGGCCTGGGGGTCTGGAAGTGGGGTGGGGGTCAGAGGTGACCCTCCCTCAGTGTCCCTTGCTGGCCAGAGCCTTGCAGGGGGACGCTATTGCCTGCTGGCAGTCCAGGAAGGTCTAGAAGGTGGAGTCTGGGGCCTGGGGGTCTGGAAGTGGGGTGGGGGTCAGAGGTGACCCTCCCTCAGTGTCCCTTGCTGGCCAGAGCCTTGCAGGGGACGCTATTGCCTGCTGGCAGTCCAGGAAGGTCTAGAAGGTGGAGTCTGGGGCCTGGGGGTCTGGAAGTGGGATGGGGGTCAGAGGTGACCCTCCCTCAGTGTCCCTTGCTGGCCAGAGCCTTGCAGGGGACGCTATTGCCTGCTGGCAGTCCAGGAAGGTCTAGAAGGTGGAGTCTGGGGCCTGGGGGTCTGGAAGTGGGGTGGGGGTCAGAGGTGACCCTCCCTCAGTGTCCCTTGCTGGCCAGAGCCTTGCAGGGGACGCTATTGCCTGCTGGCAGTCCAGGAAGGTCTAGAAGGTGGAGTCTGGGGCCTGGGGGTCTGGAAGTGGGGTGGGGGTCAGAGGTGACCCTCCCTCAGTGTCCCTTGCTGGCCAGAGCCTTGCAGGGGACGCTATTGCCTGCTGGCAGTCCACGAAGGTCTAGAAGGTGGAGTCTGGGGCCTGGGGGTCTGGAAGTGGGGTGGGGGTCAGAGGTGACCCTCCCTCAGTGTCCCTTGCTGGCCAGAGCCTTGCAGGGGACGCTATTGCCTGCTGGCAGTCCAGGAAGGTCTAGAAGGTGGAGTCTGGGGCCTGGGGGTCTGGAAGTGGGGTGGGGGTCAGAGGTGACCCTCCCTCAGTGTCCCTTGCTGGCCAGAGCCTTGCAGGGGACGCTATTGCCTGCTGGCAGTCCACGAAGGTCTAGAAGGTGGAGTCTGGGGCCTGGGGGTCTGGAAGTGGGGTGGGGGTCAGAGGTGACCCTCCCTCAGTGTCCCTTGCTGGCCAGAGCCTTGCAGGGGACGCTATTGCCTGCTGGCAGTCCAGGAAGGTCTGGGGGGGAGAAGGAGGGCTAGGTGTTAAAAAAGAGAATGCAGGGGGGGTCAAGGGAAAAGAAAAGAGAAAAAAAAATCCTTAAGGAGATTCTGGCTACCTACCTAGAAGGTGGGTCTGGGGCCTGGGGGTCTGGAAGTGGGGGGGGGTCAGAGGTGACCCTCCCTCAGTGTCCCTTGCTGGCCAGAGCCTTGCAGGGGACGCTATTGCCTGCTGGCAGTCCAGGAAGGTCTGGGGGGAGAAAGGAGGGCTAGGTGTTAAAAAGAGAATGCAGGGGGGGTCAAGGGAAAAGAAAAGAGAAAAAAAAATCCCGCCTTAAGGAGATTCTGGCTACCTACCTAGAAGGTGGAGTCTGGGGCCTGGGGGTCTGGAAGTGGGGTGGGGGTCAGAGGTGACCCTCCCTCAGTGTCCCTTGCTGGCCAGAGCCTTGCAGGGGACGCTATTGCCTGCTGGCAGTCCAGGAAGGTCTAGAAGGTGGAGTCTGGGGCCTGGGGGTCTGGAAGTGGGGTGGGGGTCAGAGGTGACCCTCCCTCAGTGTCCCTTGCTGGCCAGAGCCTTGCAGGGGACGCTATTGCCTGCTGGCAGTCCAGGAAGGTCTAGAAGGTGGAGTCTGGGGCCTGGGGGTCTGGAAGTGGGGTGGGGGTCAGAGGTGACCCTCCCTCAGTGTCCCTTGCTGGCCAGAGCCTTGCAGGGGACGCTATTGCCTGCTGGCAGTCCAGGAAGGTCTAGAAGGTGGAGTCTGGGGCCTGGGGGTCTGGAAGTGGGGTGGGGGTCAGAGGTGACCCTCCCTCAGTGTCCCTTGCTGGCCAGAGCCTTGCAGGGGACGCTATTGCCTGCTGGCAGTCCAGGAAGGTCTAGAAGGTGGAGTCTGGGGCCTGGGGGGTCTGGAAGTGGGGTGGGGGTCAGAGGTGACCCTCCCTCAGTGTCCCTTGCTGGCCAGAGCCTTGCAGGGGACGCTATTGCCTGCTGGCAGTCCACGAAGGTCTAGAAGGTGGAGTCTGGGGCCTGGGGGTCTGGAAGTGGGGTGGGGGTCAGAGGTGACCCTCCCTCAGTGTCCCTTGCTGGCCAGAGCCTTGCAGGGGACGCTATTGCCTGCTGGCAGTCCAGGAAGGTCTAGAAGGTGGAGTCTGGGGCCTGGGGGTCTGGAAGTGGGGTGGGGGTCAGAGGTGACCCTCCCTCAGTGTCCCTTGCTGGCCAGAGCCTTGCAGGGGACGCTATTGCCTGCTGGCAGTCCACGAAGGTCTAGAAGGTGGAGTCTGGGGCCTGGGGGTCTGGAAGTGGGGTGGGGGTCAGAGGTGACCCTCCCTCAGTGTCCTTGCTGGCCAGAGCCTTGCAGGGGACGCTATTGCCTGCTGGCAGTCCAGGAAGGTCTGGGGGGAGAAGGAGGGCTAGGTGTTAAAAAGAGAATGCAGGGGGGGTCAAGGGAAAAGAAAAGAGAAAAAAAAATCCCGCCTTAAGGAGATTCTGGCTACCTACCTAGAAGGTGGAGTCTGGGGCCTGGGGGTCTGGAAGTGGGGTGGGGGTCAGAGGTGACCCTCCCTCAGTGTCCCTTGCTGGCCAGAGCCTTGCAGGGGACGCTATTGCCTGCTGGCAGTCCAGGAAGGTCTGGGGGGAGAAGGAGGGCTAGGTGTTAAAAAGAGAATGCAGGGGGGGTCAAGGGAAAAGAAAAGAGAAAAAAAAAATCCCGCCTTAAGGAGATTCTGGCTACCTACCTAGAAGGTGGAGTCTGGGGCCTGGGGGTCTGGAAGTGGGGTGGGGGTCAGAGGTGACCCTCCCTCAGTGTCCCTTGCTGGCCAGAGCCTTGCAGGGGACGCTATTGCCTGCTGGCAGTCCAGGAAGGTCTAGAAGGTGGAGTCTGGGGCCTGGGGGTCTGGAAGTGGGGTGGGGGTCAGAGGTGACCCTCCCTCAGTGTCCCTTGCTGGCCAGAGCCTTGCAGGGGACGCTATTGCCTGCTGGCAGTCCAGGAAGGTCTAGAAGGTGGAGTCTGGGGCCTGGGGGTCTGGAAGTGGGGTGGGGGTCAGAGGTGACCCTCCCTCAGTGTCCCTTGCTGGCCAGAGCCTTGCAGGGGACGCTATTGCCTGCTGGCAGTCCAGGAAGGTCTAGAAGGTGGAGTCTGGGGCCTGGGGGTCTGGAAGTGGGGTGGGGGTCAGAGGTGACCCTCCCTCAGTGTCCCTTGCTGGCCAGAGCCTTGCAGGGGACGCTATTGCCTGCTGGCAGTCCAGGAAGGTCTAGAAGGTGGAGTCTGGGGCCTGGGGGTCTGGAAGTGGGGTGGGGGTCAGAGGTGACCCTCCCTCAGTGTCCCTTGCTGGCCAGAGCCTTGCAGGGGACGCTATTGCCTGCTGGCAGTCCACGAAGGTCTAGAAGGTGGAGTCTGGGGCCTGGGGGTCTGGAAGTGGGGTGGGGGTCAGAGGTGACCCTCCCTCAGTGTCCCTTGCTGGCCAGAGCCTTGCAGGGGACGCTATTGCCTGCTGGCAGTCCAGGAAGGTCTAGAAGGTGGAGTCTGGGGCCTGGGGGTCTGGAAGTGGGGTGGGGGTCAGAGGTGACCCTCCCTCAGTGTCCCTTGCTGGCCAGAGCCTTGCAGGGGACGCTATTGCCTGCTGGCAGTCCACGAAGGTCTAGAAGGTGGAGTCTGGGGCCTGGGGGGTCTGGAAGTGGGGTGGGGGTCAGAGGTGACCCTCCCTCAGTGTCCCTTGCTGGCCAGAGCCTTGCAGGGGACGCTATTGCCTGCTGGCAGTCCAGGAAGGTCTGGGGGGGAGAAGGAGGGCTAGGTGTTAAAAAGAGAATGCAGGGGGGGTCAAGGAAAAGAAAAGAGAAAAAAAAATCCCGCCTTAAGGAGATTCTGGCTACCTACCTAGAAGGTGGAGTCTGGGGCCTGGGGGTCTGGAAGTGGGGTGGGGGGTCAGAGGTGACCCTCCCTCAGTGTCCCTTGCTGGCCAGAGCCTTGCAGGGGACGCTATTGCCTGCTGGCAGTCCAGGAAGGTCTGGGGGGAGAAGGAGGGCTAGGTGTTAAAAAGAGAATGCAGGGGGGGGTCAAGGGAAAAGAAAAGAGAAAAAAAAATCCCGCCTTAAGGAGATTCTGGCTACCTACCTAGAAGGTGGAGTCTGGGGCCTGGGGTCTGGAAGTGGGGTGGGGGTCAGAGGTGACCCTCCCTCAGTGTCCCTTGCTGGCCAGAGCCTTGCAGGGGACGCTATTGCCTGCTGGCAGTCCACGAAGGTCTAGAAGGTGGAGTCTGGGGCCTGGGGGTCTGGAAGTGGGGTGGGGGTCAGAGGTGACCCTCCCTCAGTGTCCCTTGCTGGCCAGAGCCTTGCAGGGGACGCTATTGCCTGCTGGCAGTCCACGAAGGTCTAGAAGGTGGAGTCTGGGGCCTGGGGGTCTGGAAGTGGGGTGGGGGTCAGAGGTGACCCTCCCTCAGTGTCCCTTGCTGGCCAGAGCCTTGCATGGGGACGCTATTGCCTGCTGGCAGTCCAGGAAGGTCTAGAAGGTGGAGTCTGGGGCCTGGGGGTTGGAAGTGGGGTGGGGGTCAGAGGTGACCCTCCCTCAGTGTCCCTTGCTGGCCAGAGCCTTGCAGGGGACGCTATTGCCTGCTGGCAGTCCACGAAGGTCTAGAAGGTGGAGTCTGGGGCCTGGGGGTCTGGAAGTGGGGGTGGGGGTCAGAGGTGACCCTCCCTCAGTGTCCCTTGCTGGCCAGAGCCTTGCAGGGGACGCTATTGCCTGCTGGCAGTCCAGGAAGGTCTGGGGGGAGAAGGAGGGCTAGGTGTTAAAAAGAGAATGCAGGGGGGGGTCAAGGGAAAAGAAAAGAGAAAAAAAATCCCGCCTTAAGGAGATTCTGGCTACCTACCTAGAAGGTGGAGTCTGGGGCCTGGGGGTCTGGAAGTGGGGTGGGGGTCAGAGGTGACCCTCCCTCAGTGTCCCTTGCTGGCCAGAGCCTTGCAGGGGACCGCTATTGCCTGCTGGCAGTCCAGGAAGGTCTGGGGGGAGAAGGAGGGCTAGGTGTTAAAAGAGAATGCAGGGGGGGTCAAGGGAAAAGAAAAGAGAAAAAAAAAATCCCGCCTTAAGGAGATTCTGGCTACCTACCTAGAAGGTGGAGTCTGGGGCCTGGGGGTCTGGAAGTGGGGTGGGGGTCAGAGGTGACCCTCCCTCAGTGTCCCTTGCTGGCCAGAGCCTTGCAGGGGACGCTATTGCCTGCTGGCAGTCAGGAAGGTCTAGAAGGTGGAGTCTGGGGCCTGGGGGTCTGGAAGTGGGGTGGGGGTCAGAGGTGACCCTCCCTCAGTGTCCCTTGCTGGCCAGAGCCTTGCAGGGGACGCTATTGCCTGCTGGCAGTCCAGGAAGGTCTAGAAGGTGGAGTCTGGGGCCTGGGGGTCTGGAAGTGGGGGTGGGGGTCAGAGGTGACCCTCCCTCAGTGTCCCTTGCTGGCCAGAGCCTTGCAGGGGACGCTATTGCTGCTGGCAGTCCAGGAAGGTCTAGAAGGTGGAGTCTGGGGCCTGGGGGTCTGGAAGTGGGGTGGGGGTCAGAGGTGACCCTCCCTCAGTGTCCCTTGCTGGCCAGAGCCTTGCAGGGGACGCTATTGCCTGCTGGCAGTCCAGGAAGGTCTAGAAGGAGGGCTGGTGTTAGAGAATGCAGGGGGGGTCAAGGGAAAAGAAAAGAGAAAAAAAAATCCCGCCTGGGGGCTCCTACCTAGAAGGTGGAGTCTGGGGCCTGGGGGTCTGGAAGTCAGAGGTGACCCTCCCTCAGTGTCCCTTGCTGGCCAGAGCCTTGCAGGGGACGCTATTGCCTGCTGGCAGTCCACGAAGGTCTAGAAGGTGGAGTCTGGGGCCTGGGGGTCTGGAAGTGGGGTGGGGGTCAGAGGTGACCCTCCCTCAGTGTCCCTTGCTGGCCAGAGCCTTGCAGGGGACGCTATTGCCTGCTGGCAGTCCAGGAAGGTCTAGAAGGTGGAGTCTGGGGGCCTGGGGGTCTGGAAGTGGGGTGGGGGTCAGAGGTGACCCTCCCTCAGTGTCCCTTGCTGGCCAGAGCCTTGCAGGGGACGCTATTGCCTGCTGGCAGTCCAGGAAGGTCTAGAAGGTGGAGTCTGGGGCCTGGGGGTCTGGAAGTGGGGTGGGGGTCAGAGGTGACCCTCCCTCAGTGTCCCTTGCTGGCCAGAGCCTTGCAGGGACGCTATTGCCTGCTGGCAGTCCACGAAGGTCTAGAAGGTGGAGTCTGGGGCCTGGGGGTCTGGAAGTGGGGTGGGGGTCAGAGGTGACCCTCCCTCAGTGTCCCTTGCTGGCCAGAGCCTTGCAGGGGACGCTATTGCCTGCTGGCAGTCCAGGAAGGTCTAGAAGGTGGAGTCTGGGGCCTGGGGGTCTGGAAGTGGGGTGGGGGTCAGAGGTGACCCTCCCTCAGTGTCCCTTGCTGGCCAGAGCCTTGCAGGGGACGCTATTGCCTGCTGGCAGTCCAGGAAGGTCTAGAAGGTGGAGTCTGGGGCCTGGGGGTCTGGAAGTGGGGGTGGGGGTCAGAGGTGACCCTCCCTCAGTGTCCCTTGCTGGCCAGAGCCTTGCAGGGGACGCTATTGCCTGCTGGCAGTCCAGGAAGGTCTGGGGGGAGAAGGTAGGAGTCTCAAGGGGCCTTAAGGGGGTCTGAAGAGTCTGGGGCCTGGGGGTCTGGAAGTGGGGTGGGGGTCAGAGGTGACCCTCCCTCAGTGTCCCTTGCTGGCCAGAGCCTTGCAGGGACGCTATTGCCTGCTGGCAGTCCAGGAAGGTCTGGGGGGAGAAGGAGGGCTAGGTGTTAAAAAGAGAATGCAGGGGGGGTCAAGGGAAAAGAAAAGAGAAAAAAAAAAATCCCGCCTTAAGGAGATTCTGGCTACCTACCTAGAAGGTGGAGTCTGGGGCCTGGGGTCTGGAAGTGGGGTGGGGGTCAGAGGTGACCCTCCCTCAGTGTCCCTTGCTGGCCAGAGCCTTGCAGGGGACGCTATTGCCTGCTGGCAGTCCACGAAGGTCTAGAAGGTGGAGTCTGGGGCCTGGGGGGTCTGGAAGTGGGGTGGGGGTCAGAGGTGACCCTCCCTCAGTGTCCCTTGCTGGCCAGAGCCTTGCAGGGGACGCTATTGCCTGCTGGCAGTCCAGGAAGGTCTAGAAGGTGGAGTCTGGGGCCTGGGGGTCTGGAAGTGGGGTGGGGGTCAGAGGTGACCCTCCCTCAGTGTCCCTTGCTGGCCAGAGCCTTGCAGGGGACGCTATTGCCTGCTGGCAGTCCAGGAAGGTCTAGAAGGTGGAGTCTGGGGCCTGGGGGTCTGGAAGTGGGGTGGGGGTCAGAGGTTGACCCTCCCTCAGTGTCCCTTGCTGGCCAGAGCCTTGCAGGGGACGCTATTGCCTGCTGGCAGTCCAGGAAGGTCTAGAAGGTGGAGTCTGGGGCCTGGGGGTCTGGAAGTGGGGTGGGGGTCAGAGGTGACCCTCCTCAGTGTCCCTTGCTGGCCAGAGCCTTGCAGGGGACGCTATTGCCTGCTGGCAGTCCAGGAAGGTCTAGAAGGTGGAGTCTGGGGCCTGGGGGTCTGGAAGTGGGGTGGGGGTCAGAGGTGACCCTCCCTCAGTGTCCCTTGCTGGCCAGAGCCTTGCAGGGGACGCTATTGCCTGCTGGCAGTCCAGGAAGGTCTAGAAGGTGGAGTCTGGGGCCTGGGGGTCTGGAAGTGGGGTGGGGGTCAGAGGTGACCCTCCCTCAGTGTCCCTTGCTGGCCAGAGCCTTGCAGGGGACGCTATTGCCTGCTGGCAGTCCACGAAGGTCTAGAAGGTGGAGTCTGGGGCCTGGGGGTCTGGAAGTGGGGTGGGGGTCAGAGGTGACCCTCCCTCAGTGTCCCTTGCTGGCCAGAGCCTTGCAGGGGACGCTATTGCCTGCTGGCAGTCCACGAAGGTCTAGAAGGTGGAGTCTGGGGCCTGGGGGTCTGGTAGTGGGGTGGGGGGTCAGAGGTGACCCTCCCTCAGTGTCCCTTGCTGGCCAGAGCCTTGCAGGGGACGCTATTGCCTGCTGGCAGTCCAGGAAGGTCTGGGGGGGAGAAGGAGGGCTAGGTGTTAAAAAGAGAATGCAGGGGGGGTCAAGGGAAAAGAAAAGAGAAAAAAAAATCCCGCCTTAAGGAGATTCTGGCTACCTACCTAGAAGGTGGAGTCTGGGGCCTGGGGGGTCTGGAAGTGGGGTGGGGGTCAGAGGTGACCCTCCCTCAGGTGTCCCTTGCTGGCCAGAGGCCTTGCAGGGGACGCTATTGCCTGCTGGCAGTCCAGGAAGGTCTGGGGGGAGAAGGAGGGATAGGTGTTAAAAAGAGAATGCAGGGGGGTCAAGGGAAAAGAAAAGAGAAAAAAAAATCCCGCCTTAAGGAGATTCTGGCTACCTACCTAGAAGGTTGGAGTCTGGGGCCTGGGGGTCTGGAAGTGGGGTGGGGGTCAGAGGTGACCCTCCCTCAGTGTCCCTTGCTGGCCAGAGCCTTGCAGGGGACGCTATTGCCTGCTGGCAGTCCAGGAAGGTCTAGAAGGTGGAGTCTGGGGCCTGGGGGTCTGGAAGTGGGGTGGGGGTCAGAGGTGACCCTCCCTCAGTGTCCCTTGCTGGCCAGAGCCTTGCAGGGGACGCTATTGCCTGCTGGCAGTCCAGGAAGGTCTAGAAGGTGGAGTCTGGGGCCTGGGGGTCTGGAAGTGGGGGTGGGGGTCAGAGGTGACCCTCCCTCAGTGTCCCTTGCTGGCCAGAGCCTTGCAGGGGACGCTATTGCCTGCTGGCAGGTCCAGGAAGGTCTAGAAGGTGGAGTCTGGGGCCTGGGGGTCTGGAAGTGGGGTGGGGGTCAGAGGTGACCCTCCCTCAGTGTCCCTTGCTGGCCAGAGCCTTGCAGGGGACGCTATTGCCTGCTGGCAGTCCAGGAAGGTCTAGAAGGTGGAGTCTGGGGCCTGGGGGTCTGGAAGTGGGGTGGGGGTCAGAGGTGACCCTCCCTCAGTGTCCCTTGCTGGCCAGAGCCTTGCAGGGGACGCTATTGCCTGCTGGCAGTCCACGAAGGTTCTAGAAGGTGGAGTCTGGGGCCTGGGGGTCTGGAAGTGGGGTGGGGGTCAGAGGTGACCCTCCCTCAGTGTCCCTTGCTGGCCAGAGCCTTGCAGGGGACGCTATTGCCTGCTGGCAGTCCAGGAAGGTCTAGAAGGTGGAGTCTGGGGCCTGGGGTCTGGAAGTGGGGTGGGGGTCAGAGGTGACCCTCCCTCAGTGTCCCTTGCTGGCCAGAGCCTTGCAGGGACGCTATTGCCTGCTGGCAGTCCACGAAGGTCTAGAAGGTGGAGTCTGGGGCCTGGGGGTCTGGAAGTGGGGTGGGGGTCAGAGGTGACCCTCCCTCAGTGTCCCTTGCTGGCCAGAGCCTTGCAGGGGACGCTATTGCCTGCTGGCAGTCCAGGAAGGTCTGGGGGGGGAGAAGGAGGGCTAGGTGTTAAAAAGAGAATGCAGGGGGGGTCAAGGGAAAAGAAAAGAGAAAAAAAAATCCCGCCTTAAGGAGATTCTGGCTACCTACCTAGAAGGTGGAGTCTGGGGCCTGGGGGTCTGGAAGTGGGGTGGGGGTCAGAGGTGACCCTCCCTCAGTGTCCCTTGCTGGCCAGAGCCTTGCAGGGGGACGCTATTGCCTGCTGGCAGTCCAGGAAGGTCTGGGGGGGAGAAGGAAGGGCTAGGTGTTTAAAAGAGAATGCAGGGGGGGTCAAGGGAAAAGAAAAGAGAAAAAAAAAATCCCGCCTTAAGGAGATTCTGGCTACCTACCTAGAAGGTGGAAGTCTGGGGCCTGGGGTCTGGAAGTGGGGTGGGGGTCAGAGGTGACCCTCCCTCAGTGTCCCTTGCTGGCCAGAGCCTTGCAGGGACGCTATTGCCTGCTGGCAGTCCAGGAAGGTCTAGAAGGTGGAGTCTGGGGCCTGGGGGTCTGGAAGTGGGGTGGGGGTCAGAGGTGACCCTCCCTCAGTGTCCCTTGCTGCCAGAGCCTTGCAGGGGACGCTATTGCCTGCTGGCAGTCCAGGAAGGTCTAGAAGGTGGAGTCTGGGGCCTGGGGGTCTGGAAGTGGGGTGGGGGTCAGAGGTGACCCTCCCTCAGTGTCCCTTGCTGGCCAGAGCCTTGCAGGGGACGCTATTGCCTGCTGGCAGTCCAGGAAGGTCTAGAAGGTGGAGTCTGGGGCCTGGGGGTCTGGAAGTGGGGGTGGGGGTCAGAGGTGACCCTCCCTCAGTGTCCCTTGCTGGCCAGAGCCTTGCAGGGGACGCTATTGCCTGCTGGCAGTCCAGGAAGGTCTAGAAGGTGGAGTCTGGGGCCTGGGGGTCTGGAAGTGGGGTGGGGGTCAGAGGTGACCCTCCCTCAGTGTCCCTTGCTGGCCAGAGCCTTGCAGGGGACGCTATTGCCTGCTGGCAGTCCACGAAGGTCTAGAAGGTGGAGTCTGGGGCCTGGGGGTCTGGAAGTGGGGTGGGGGGTCAGAGGTGACCCTCCCTCAGTGTCCCTTGCTGGCCAGAGCCTTGCAGGGGACGCTATTGCCTGCTGGCAGTCCAGGAAGGTCTAGAAGGTGGAGTCTGGGGCCTGGGGGTCTGGAAGTGGGGGTGGGGGTCAGAGGTGACCCTCCCTCAGTGTCCCTTGCTGGCCAGAGCCTTGCAGGGGACGCTATTGCCTGCTGGCAGTCCACGAAGGTCTAGAAGGTGGAGTCTGGGGCCTGGGGGTCTGGAAGTGGGGTGGGGGTCAGAGGTGACCCTCCCTCAGTGTCCCTTGCTGGCCAGAGCCTTGCAGGGGACGCTATTGCCTGCTGGCAGTCCAGGAAGGTCTGGGGGGAGAAGGAGGGCTAGGTGTTAAAAAGAGAATGCAGGGGGGGTCAAGGGA
>JAKSZU010000420.1:2500-129169 GCA_026018925.1 Tupaia tana | reverse complement strand
GGGGGTGTGGTGAAAAGGGAACTCTCTTACACTGCTGGTGGGAATGTAAATTGGTCCAACCACTTTGGAGAACAATTTGGAGATTCCTCAAAAATCTACAAATAGAACTACCATATGATCCAGCAATCCCACTCCTTGGTATCTACCCAAAGGACAGCAGAATACTTTATCAGAAAAGTGCTTGCACATCGATATTTATTGCGGCACTTTTCACGATTGCTAAGTCATGGAAGCAACCCAAATGCTCACGAACTGATGAATGGTTAGAAAAACTGTGGCACATATATTCAATGGAATACTATTCATCCATAAAAAAAAAAAACCAACAAAACCCTGGCTTTTGACAGGAAGTGGATGAATATGGAAGACTTACTGCTGAGTGAAGCAAGCCATGCTATGAAAGAGAGTCATTGTATGTCCCCACTTAATATATACCGTGTGTCTGCACTCTATGAAACTAATTGTCTAAAGGATATAGAAACACAGTATATAGATGTAAATACCAGATATAGTGTGTGTAAGAGGGGGGTCTGAGGAAGGACATTTGGGGGAGGAACAGGGAGAAAAACATTAATGGCACAGAGAGGTGTGATATTATCTGTTGAAGATCTTTGTGGTTTTATCGACGGTGCTGGGGAGAGGTGTTCACCTATTGAAATATCCATTTTGTAAGACAAATAATAATGTAATTGAATGTATTGAAGAAAATGAAATGAAAATTAATTAATTAATTAATTAATTAAAAAAATAAAGTATTTGATTCTACATTATAAAATATGCTTGCATGAAAAACTTATCCCGTTTACCATAGCCACTAAAAGTATAAGATATTTAGGAATAAATCTAACCAAAGAAGTTAAAGACCTCCACAAGGAAAACTACGAGAAGGTAAAAAAAGAAATTGAAAATGACACCAAAAAATGGAAAGACATCCCATGTTCATGGATTGGAAGAGTTAATATAATCAAAATGGCAATTTTACCCAAATTAATCTACCTATTTAATGCAATGCCAATCAAAGTACCAGACACATTCTTCACAGATCTAGAAAAGACAATCTTAAAATTTGTCTGGAATCATAAAAGACCCCGTATTGTCAAAGCACTTCTACACAAGAAGAATGGAGTGGGTGGCATCTCAATCCCCGATCCAAAAATATATTACAAAGCTGTGGTAATAAAGACAGCATGGTATTGGCACAGAAACAGACATGTGGACCAATGGAACAGAATAGAGTCCCCAGAAATAAGTGCCCAAACATACAGTCAACTGATCTTTGACAAGGGTTACCAGTCAATCCAGTGGGAAAATGAAAGCCTCTTCAGCAAGTGGTGCTGGAGAAACTGGACTTCCACTTGCAGAAAGATGAATCTGAACCCCTACCTCTCTCCTTTGACAAGAATCAAGTCAAGGTGGATCAAGGATCTAAATCTAAGACCTCAAACTATAAAGCTGCTCCTGGAGAATGCTGGGGAAACCCTGGGAGACATTGGTGTAGGGAAAGACTTCCTAAAGAAGACCCTCAAAGCAGAGTCCATCGTCCACAAAATAGACAAGTGGGATTACATCAGACTAAGAAGCTTCTGCATGGCCAAAGACACAGTAGTTAGTGTGAATCGACAGCCCTCAGAATGGGAAAATATTTTTGTAAATGTTGCATCAGATAAGGGACTGATAACCAGAATACACAAGGAACTAAAAAAGGTGTTTGGAAAAAAGATGAGCAACCCTATTAAAAGATGGGAGAAGGAGATGAAGAAAACACTCTCTAAAGATGACATACGAATGGCCAAAAGGCATATGAAAAAATGTTCAACCTCCCTCATCGTAAGGGAAATGCAGATAAAAACAACAATGAGGTACCACCTAACCCCAGTCAGATTGTCTAATATTAAAAAAACAAAAAATGATAAGTGTTGGCGGGGATGTGGTGAAAGGGGAACTCTTTTACACTGCTGGTGGGAATGTAGATTGATCCAACCACTGTGGAGAATAATTTGGAGATTCCTCAAAAATCTACAGATAGATCTGCCATACGATCCAGAGATCCCACTCCTCGGTATCTACCCAAAAGACAGAAGAATCCTTCATTGGAAAAGTGCTTGCACATCGATGTTTATTGCGGCACTATCCACAATTGCTAAGTCATGGAACCAACCCAGATGCCCCCGTATGGAGGAATGGATTGAAAAACTGTGGCACATATACTCTATGGAATACTACTCAGCCATAAAAACCAACAGAGTCCTGGCTTTTGACAGAAAGTGGAAGAATATGGAAGATGTACTGCTGAGTGAGGCAAGCCAGGCTATGAAGGAGAGACATTGTATGTCCCCACTTAACATATACCGTTTGTCTGCATTCTATGTCTGAAACTGATTGACCAACAGTTGAACAAACACAAGAGATGGGTGTGAATGTCAGATGAGGTGTATGTGGAGGAGTGGGGCCCAACGAAAGACAGAGGTAGAGCATTGACGGGATGGGGAGGTGTGGTGTTATCTGTTGAAGATATTTCGATCAACGGGTCTGGGGAGAAATGTTCACATATCGAAATGGTCTCATTGTAAGCCAAACAATATGATTGAAAGTATATACAAAAATAAATAAAGTAATTAAAAAAAATATGCTTGCATGTAAAATTAAATATTTTAAAATCTAAGGCCCTAATGGCAGAATTTTCTAAATAATGGTTTCACTAATACTTATATCTAGTTGGAAAAACAAGACTTCATTTTGCCTGATCTTGTTGATATGTAGAAGATAAGACTGTCATAATATTGTACCTTAATAAAATACTTCCAATAGTATCAGGTGCTAAATGCATGTCCTGGTTGTGGAGGGTATTTACCTGCCAGGGAGAAAGCACAGACTGGCCTGCATCTCCTAGAGATCTCATTTCTATTTTCTGTGAAAGAATCTGATGAAGAACTTGAGCCACCATGTATACAGCATTATAGATTTAAAAAAAAAATCTGGAGTCAACCACAGTCATCATGTCCAAATGAGAAGGTATAAACTCTAAGAAAGAATTTGGTGGGCAGTCTCCAATTTTACCACATAGTGATCCAGCAAGTGAACAATTAAAACAGTCTATCCAGAGTTTACTAAATGCAAAGTCTTCTGGGTATTGGGAAGAGTTGACTGCTTTGTGAAATTGTTTGAAGCCAGAAATTTTTCTTTCCTTGTTTGAAAATAAGAGACTTCCATGGAAAATGTATTGTTGCTTTATTTTTTTATTTACATTTTTTAATACATTTAATCACATTATTTAGCTTACAAGTTGAACATTTCAATATGTGAACATTTCTCTCCAGTCCGGTTGATCAAAATATAACAACACTACCTCCTCATCTCGACAATGCAGTCTTCGTATCCCTCCTCCAAATGTCCTTCCCCAGGCCCCATTCCTCCACACACACCACATCTGGCATTCACACCCATCTCTTGTGTTTGTACATCCTTTAGCCCGTCAGTTATACTCATAGAGTGCAGACACTCGGTATGTATTTCTTGTACCTTCTGAGGGCTTTTAGGCCAATGTGGATGCTCGTTGTTCTTCCGGTTATTGGGGACTTCTCCCTTGACTTCAAGTTGATCCTCCAGGGTGGCTAACCCAGTTCCTCTATAGAGAATTCTCTTCCAGAACAAGACAAGCTTGGGAACAGGATTTAAGGCCCCCTGCAAGTACCAAATGAAAGAGGCCAACTCTCCTTTTCAGAACAAGACAAGTCTGAGAACAGGCCCTAAGGCCTCCAGTGAGTCCCAGATGGAGGTGATTAATCTTCCTTCCACGGCAAAGTGCAAAGCCTTCTCTTTCATGTCTAGTCTGGCTGTCACCAAGTTGATTGACCCCTGACAAGCCCCCAAATGTAGGGTCTAAAAATCGATTTATCCAGTGGTGACACAGAGAAGACAACAACAGTGCAACTGCATAAGAGGCTTTTTTTTTTTTCAGCTAGCTGGTTTCAGCTAGTTTATGCCCAAAGCAGCGGGTTGCAACAAGGACCCTGAACCTAGGGTAGAGGGCCCATTTATAGTTCAGGAGGCAATACAGGATAGACTATCAGTAACTTTTCATAGTATGTAGCACACAAGGGAGGGGGCATGTGCAGTTAGGGACCAACTGTTATTGCCTGCTTGAATTTAGATAAGAACTCTCAGTTAAGGTTAGGTAAACCTTGTTCTGGCGCCTCCAGGTTTGTCCATCCTGGCGCTTCCTGACCCACCCATCTTCTGTTAATTCACGATTCCTGTGCTCTGTTTATTCACGAATTCCTATGCCCTGTTTATTCATGAATTCCTGTGCCCTCTTTGTTCGCAAATTCCTTTGCCCTGTTTTTTTTGTGAATTCCTGTGCCCCATCATCAAAACCCTGTCATGGCAGTGAATATGCTTACTGGGCCTTTGCTAACTCAGCCTAACATATGTTAACTTCGCCTACAGCCCTAGCAAGGGTGATTATGCTGAATCAGCCTATACTAACTCAACCTAACATATGCTAATTTCGCTAAATGGGCCTATACTAACTCAGCCTAACATATGCTAATTCGGTCTAACATATATCAGCTGTGCTTGCAATGAAACTATTTAGATTAATTAAGATCTTCAGGGACCAGCAGGTGGCGTGGTGGTTGAAACGCTGGACATTCCCACATGGCTGACCATGGTTCAAGTCCTGGACCTGGTGGCTTGCTTTCTCACTTTCTCTCTCTCTCTCTGTGTCTCTCTCGGTCAAAATAAAATAAGTAAATTAATAAATAAAATTAAAAATAAATAATTCTTTAAAAAAAAAAGATCTTCAGTGACTCAGTAAAATGTGGGGGGGGGAAATAGTATATAAAGCAAATTTAGATATCAGAGACAGTGTGGGAGGAGAGTGGGAAATGGCAGAGGGTAGGAGATAGGGAATCAAGGATGGGGAAAAAAGCAAAACATACAGGAAACAAGAAATGGAAAATTATTTGTTGACAATAACATGTATGTTGATGTGCTTGATTGAGCCAATATACAGTGTACTCTGGATGGAAAATCTCATTTTGTATTCTATAATGATGTACAGTGAATAAAAGAACATAAATAAATTTAAATTTAAAAAAAGTAATAGCCTTTAGTAATCATTTATTAATTCTCTAAATGTACAGCTCTCTAAATGTACAGTATGACATAACTAATACATAATCCCTACTGGGACAAAATGTGAACAATGTCTTCCTTCTAGGATAAAAATCCCTGACAAGAGTCCCAAATCAGCTACTCACTTTTCCATATCCCCTTTCTGCTTTGAGAGCTTCCGTATCATTCAATAAACTCTGATTTGCTGTCCCCTCTTTGTGTCTGCATCTCTAATTCTTCAGGAACACAAGACAAGAACCAGATACTGCACTAGTATTGGTCCTAATCACCCCAATATCCTGTGAAATTATCATTATTGTGTGGAATGATCTGATATCATTTTATAGCTTCTTCCTTGAAAGGGTAAAGCATTCTGTCATATGCACTTTGATAAGTGACTGAAATCCCTCTTTTAAATAAAATGTAGTAGTCATCAAAGAAAATATAGACACTGCCTGGGCTTTGATACACTGAAGTTTGAATGGTTTCTAAAATTCAATATCAAGAGCAAAAAAACTATGGAGTGCACCATATAAAACAAGAAGGTGCAAAAAATTAAAAAAAGGAAGTAGAAGAAGAAGAACATGAAGGGGCTATCAATGCTATCAAAATGGAAATATATAACACATATTGGACAATATTGTGTTTCTATAGAAAACACTAGTAACTCAGGCCACTCAAAACCTTCTCTTCCTAGGTCCACTCCTCCATGCTGAGGCATAGAGGTTTTAATTACCCCAAATAAAGTCTTATGAACTAACTTTAGAGGTTACGCCAAGAACAGTGAGAATGACATCATGAGGAGAGCTATGTGGCATAAACTTCTTTAAGCAAAAGAAATACTGTAGGCAGAGAATATTCAGTGAATCAGAGAATAATGGGCCTCACAGGATATTTCCAAATCTACTTACAACCAATTAACTCAATAGGCATTCTAAAGAAAATATTTATGAATCTGTTATTTGTAAGCCATTCTTACCTTGGTAGGCTCAGGAATTCAAACTCTCTTATCTGATCATGGGTTGTTTTTTTTATTTTTTTTTAAATCTTGTTTGTTATTTTGCTATAGGGAGCATGCACTTATCACAAACACAGAGAAAGAGAGAAAGAAAGTGAGAAATCACTCCCCTGAGGGGAATAGCCACACTACAATCCTGTCCTCTACATTCTCCTCTTGGAATTTTGGGAATGCACACAAGCGTGTGGTGTAAGGTTCAAGCCACTGTGTCCAGGACTCAAACTGTGGTTGCCTGTGTGCGAGTCCAGCACTTCAATCACCATGCCACCTGCTGACACTTTGATCATGGATTGTAATAGCAGTTTCTCATATGCTTGAAGCTTCTAATTTAGAGTGGAGAGCTAATTTGGGTTTTCTGGCTGATAAAATTGGGGTTTCTTGGAATCCAGACCTTTAGAACACACACAAATGAAATTTTAGGTTGAAAAGGCTCAGTGGAATTTTTTTTTTAGGAAACTCTAATTTACTTTATAGAATACACCTGATAAGAGTGTGCTAAAAGACATTTGGGGCTTCACTCCACCCACTGGGCCAGACCCCACCCAATCTGACCAGGCTTCCTCAGGTGAGATCACAGTCGGAGCTTGGAAGAAACTTTGGACCTTTCACTAGTCTGTCACCCACTGCTCTGGTGGCCTGGGATTTCCCTACCCACTAGGATGTTTGAACCTTGTCTGGGCAGGCCTCCTTAGGTAAGTCCACCCTTAAAGCCTGAAAGCAACTCTGTAACTTTTGGTACACCAGCCCAGCACCCAAAGTTGGCATGTGACTTAATCCTCCTCACTAAGTATGTCTCCTTAGCTTGCTCCCAACTCAATCAAGAACTGAACCTTTGGTAGAGGAGGCAAGCACATGAAATTACTCATAACTGCTCTAACCTTGTAGACACAGCCCTCCAATATGTTGTATACCTGATAACTAAGGGTGAAATTCCCTCTTCAAATACTAACAGAATCTACTCCAATAAGTAGACAAAAAGTGAATACTGCATCAGATTACCAAAAATCAGCACAGATTTTGAAGAAACATGAGAAAACAAGAGGGTAGCTCTTCCAATGTTGGCATAGCAGCCCCTTACCAACAATGGTCAGCACACAGAAATACACAGAAATATCAGAAAAAAATTCCAAATATTTATAGTGACAAAACTATACAGATGCAAGAGAAAAATGATGATCAGTTCCACGAAATGAGATAATCATTCCAGAGCATAAAACAGGAATTTTGTAAAGAAATAAACAACTTAGAAAAGAATTTTAGAAACTTCTGGAAATGAAGGATACAATACAAAAAAAATTAAATCACCCTAGAATTTATTAACAGCAGATTGGACCTGGAAAAAGTCTCTACCATAAATCAAATCACCAAAAAGAATGAAAAAAAAAAAAGAAAAACAATAAATGAGGACAACATATCAAAAATCCTAGACACTCTGACATGCCCAAATATCTCTGTAATAGGTATTCCAGAAGGTGAAATATCTCCTAAAGGCATAGAAAACTCTTAGTAAATACTATCTGAAAAATTTTCAAGTATAGACAATGTGGAGAAATTCAGACCAAAGAAATAAAAGGGACCCCAAATAGAATCAGCACAAAAAGATACTTCCTCCTGTACATCATAGCCTGATCAGTAAAAAATGAAGAAAATATTCTAATAACTGCAAGGGAAAAATGTCAAGTTACTTATAAGTGTTATCCTATTAGGCTACCTTCAGACCTATCAACTGAAATAATGCAGGCAAGGAAAGAATAGGAAGATTTATCCAATACATTAAAAGTCAGACAATTGCAATCAAGAATGCTATATCCGACAAGATTATCCTTTGTATGGCAAGAACAAATGAAAGTATTCTCAGATAAGCAGAAAGAATTCACCAATAGTAGACCAGGAAGTACTACAGGAAGTACTGAGGGGAGTGTTGCGTCATGATAACTGAAGAGGGACAAGCAGAAATAGGAGAACAAAATCAACAGAGAAAAATGACTAACAAAATATCAGGGATAGATACACAAATATCAATAACAACATTGAGTGGATTAAATTATTCCATTAAAAGACATATACTGGCTGAACTGGTTAAAAAAAAAAAGCCATCTATATGCTGCTTACATGAAACACGCCTCACTGATAGAACATACATAGACTAAAAGCAAAGAGCTGGAAAAAGATATTCCATGAAAATGGAACCCCCAAAATGGCTGGAGAAGCAATACTTGTATCAGACCAAATAGACTTTAAGATGAAAGATATAATAAGAGATAAAGAACATTATATAGTACTAAAAGGACTTACTCACCAAGAAGATATAACACTTGTAAGTATCTATGTACCTAACACTGCAGCGCCTCAATACATCAAAGAGAGACTGTTAGATCTCACGGGAAAGATAGACTGTAACACAATAATCACAGGGGATCTCAACACTTCACTGTGTCCTCTGGACAGATAATCTAGAAAAAAAGAGATATAAGATCTAAATGATACCATACATGAAATGGATTTGACAGACATCTACAGATTATTTCACCCAACTACCACAAAATATATATTTTTCTCACCCCACATGGAATACTTTTGGAGATAGACCGCATACTAGGTCACAAAACAAGCCTTTACAAGTTCAAATGTAGAAATCTATATCTAGTATCTTTTTCAAAAACAATGAACCAAATTTGAAATCAACTACAGAAAGCACCCTTGAAAATTTACAAACATATGGAAAATAAACCTACTCCTGAATGACTTTACAACTGTAGAAGAAGTTAAGACTGTTATCAAAAGGTTGATAGGAACCAATGATAACAACCGTCAAGCGTTTATACCCTATGGACACAGCAAAAGCAATCATAAGAGGGAAGTTCATAGAATTCAATGTGCATAAGCAAAAGGGAAAAAAGTGGAAAATAAGTAACCTAATGACACAACTCAGGGAACTGGAAAATCAAACACACAAAAAAATTCCAGGAGAAAAGAAGTAATAAAGATTCAAGCAGAAATAAATAAAATAAAGAATAAAAGAACTATACAGAAAATAAACAAGACCAAAAACTAGATATTTGACAATATAAGCACAATTTAAAAACTCTCAACTAGATTAATCAAGAACAGAGGAAGAAACCAGATAAATCAAATCATCAAGAAAAGAGGCATTATTACAACAACTGTAACAGACACACAAAATATCAGAGAATACTATGAACCAACAAACAAGAAAACCTAGATAAGATGGCCAAATTTCTGGACACATATAACTTAACCACTATTGAACCAGGAAGGAATAGTAAATCTGAATGAACTCATAACTAACAATGAGATTGAATCAGTAATAGAAATTCTTCCAACAAATAGAAGAGCTCATGTCCTGATGGCTTTACTTCTGAACTCTAAAAATTTTTTAAAGAAGAATTAACCACAATATTTCTTAAACTATTTCTAAAAATCAAAGGAAGAAACTCTCCCAAATTCTATGAAGGCTTCTATGAATCTTCCATTATCTTAATTCCAAAACCAGAGAAGGACATGACCTAAAAAGAATGGCCAATATCTCTGATAAATATAAATGCAAAAGTTCTCAACAAGATATTAGGAAATCATATTCAACAACACATTAAAAAGATTATATACCATAACCAAGTAGGCTTTATTCCAGGGATGCAAGGATGATTCAACATATAAAAAACAATAAATGTAATGCATCACATTAACAAAAAAAAGACAAAGCTATATTATCATATCAATTGATGCAGAAAAAAGCATTTAATAAAAAATGACATCCCTTCATGATGAAGACTCTTAGGAAAATCAGCAGAGAAGGGACATTCCTCAACACAAAGCCATCAGTGAAAAACCCATAGCTAACAGCATACTGAATAGTAAAAAGCTAGAAGGCTATCCACTAAAAATTGCAATAAAACAAGGCTGCCCACTTTCTTCACTCCTCTTTAACATAGTGATGGAAGTTCTAGCCAATGTGCTTAGACAAGAGAATCAAATAAAAGTCATCTAAATAGGAAAAGAAACAGTGAAATTATCTCTACTTGCCAATGATATGATGCTATACATAGAAAATAAAAAAGAATACACACACACACACACACACACACACACACACACACACACAAATCCTGGAAGTAATAAATGAACACAACAAAGTGGCAGGAAATAAAATCAACATACAAAAACCTACAGCATTTTTATATGACAACAATGAACAAAATTGAAGAAAGCAATGTCATTTACAATAGCCACAAAGTCAATAAGATATCTAGGAATAAACCTTACCAGAGATGCCAAAGATCTCTACAAGGAAAACTATGAAATACTAAAAAATGTCATTAAAAATTATACAAAAAGGTGCACAAACATCCCATCTTCCTGAATTGGAAGAATTAATATAATCAAGCTGTCAATCCTACCCAAATTAATCTACAATTTTAATGCAATCCCTATCAAATTACCAGAGATATACCTCACAGAAATTTTTTTAAAAATTCATAAACTATTTCTAGAAACATAAAAGTCTCTGTATCACAAAAGAAATTCAGTGAAAAGGGATTAAAGTAGGAGGCATCTCACTTCTTGACCGAAAATATATTCCAAAGCTGTGATCATTAAAACACCATGATATTGGCACAAAAACGGACAGGTAGACCAATGAAACAGAATTGAGAATCCTCAAATAATCCCCAAAGCCTACAGCCAATGGATGATTGACAATGGGCACAAGACAATCTAGTGGGAAAAAGAAAACCTTTTCAGGAAATGGTGCTGTGAGAACTGGGTATCTACCTGCAGAAGAACAAAACAATCCTTTTCTCTCACCACCAACAAAAATTAACTCAAAATGGGTTGAGGATTTAAACATAACACCTCAAACTATAAAAATACTTGCTCAAAACACAGGAAAAAATCTTGGAGACCTTGGAGTAGGCAGAAACTTCTTGAAGACCTCCAAAGCACAGGTAGTAGTTCCCAAAATAGACCAGCTCAAAAGCATATGAAAACGTGCTTGACATCTCTTCTCATAAGGTAAGTGCAAACCAAAACCACAATGAGATATCACTTAACCCCAGTCAGAGGATTAAAATTAAATAAATAAATAAATGATATATGCTCTGTGTGAAGGAGAACACTCCTACATTATTGTCAGGAATGCAAATTAGTACAACCACTTTGGAGAACAATATGGAGATTCTTCAGAAACCTACAAATAGAACTACCATACAACCCAGTAATTCCACTGTTAGGTATTTATCCAAGGAAAGAAAGACTCTCAGTCAGAAAAACACTTGTACATCTATGTTTATTGAAGCATTATTTACAATCACTAGGACAAGAAATCAACCCAATTGTACAAAATTAGAAGACTGGATTGAAAACATGTGGCATATGTACTCTGGAATACTATTCAGCCATAAAAAAGTGAGACCCTGACATTTGATACAAAGTGGACAAACATGGAAGATGTAATGCCAAGTGAAGTGAGCCAGACTATGAAAGATAGACTTTAATGTCACCAGTCAATATATACTGATTGTTTGTGCTCTATAGCAGAACTGAAAGTTTGTAAGGTATATTAACAGGGAGGGCAATTGTAGATACTAGAGATAGTAAGGACAGAGGAAACAAGGGGGTGGGTAACGGGGGTAGGCAGTGAAGGGAACAGAGGAATAAAAGGAGTACCTTTAATTGACAAAATAAATGGAAAGCTATTTGCTCATGATAATGGATATGGTAATGTCTTTGTCTTGATTGTTATGTATAGCATTGGTGCTGAAAAAGCAATGTTTTATACTTGAAAGATAAATGTAATTAAATATAAATTAAAATAAATGCAAAAAAAAGACCTTTGGTTCTCTAGTTAACTTATGTGTATGGATGGTTCTGGAAAGGATAGAGGTTTTAATGTGCCTATTAAAGTTTTCAGCAAGGACAACTAATTAGGTTATGCAGAGTTGAAGATTTTTATATTCCAGAGTAAAGAGCATTATTACATTTAATATTGGTAATTAAAAGCATGAATTTATTTCAGAAAGCTTATTAGCCCTGTATGATAGTGCCATGTGACTATATAAAAAGCATGCTATGAGACCAAATTTCTAAAAGTACTTTTATGTCAATCCTTTAAATTGTTATGTTCCTAGATCTGCTCCTTCATGCTGAGAGTTGGAGGTTCTCAAATACCTTTAATTACCTCTTATGGAATTGCATTTAGAGGTTATACCAGAAAGAGGAGAATGTATTAATAGAAGAACGGAATGCCATCTGACTAACGTAAAATAAGAAAACCTACAGATAAATAATCCTAAGTGAATCAGAAAACAAAGGGAGTGAAGAGAACAGGGGTAGAAAAAGAGTGTGTTTAATTGACAAAAAAAATTGAAAAACTATTTCCTGATGATAATGTATATAGTAATATGTTTGTCTTGATTGCTATGAATGGTATTGATGCTGAAAAAAGCAATGTTTTACACTGGAAAGATATATGTGATTAAATATAAATTAAAATAAATGAAAAAGAAAAAAGCCTTTGGTTCTCTAGTTAACTTCTGTGTATCGATGGTTCTGTAAAAAAAAAATAGAGGGTTTAATGTGCCTATTAAAGTTTTCAGGAAGGACAACTAATTTAGATTATGTAAGGCCTCCCTGGAAGCATCCTACCTACCTGTCAGTTAGCCCAAAGGCATTGTATAGATAACACCTGTAAAGATTGCTTGCTGGAAGACACAGTCCCCTGATCAGGCTCAGAATTCAAAGCTTCTGACCTGACTATGGATTTCCATGGGAGTTTATGATATTTTGATGCTTATAATGCAGCTCAAGGAGATTTAATTTGATTTCTCTTGATCAGAGAGTGGGCGTTTCTTGGAATGCAGACCTCTAGACATTACACAGGTGACATCTTTTGGTGTTGTAAAAGGTATTATAGAATTTCTTCAGATGAGACTCTTAACAACTTTAGAGAATACACCTGGAGGGATGTGTTGAAAAGCCTTGAGCTCTCTACTTAGTGTTTCACATATAAAAGGTTCTGGAAAGGACAGAGATTTCAATGTGCTTTTAAAGTGTTCAGAAAGGAAAACCAATTATGTTAGAAAGACCTTGGGCTGATTTACTTCACTAAGGAGGGATTGCAGTGTTCAGAAATGCTAGCTAGCATCATTTATTTTTATAATGAAGGTGTATTGATTGTCAAAAGCTTATGAACCTTGTGTGATTGCAGTAAAAGAAACTGCAGTAAATCAAAAAATGAGGGTCCTCAATGGAAATTTCTTAGTTCACTGTCAGTAAACTCATTAAGTGTTTTATAGAAAACACCTGTGAAGCATGTTGCTGAAAGCCTCAGTCATCTCAGAAGAGTCATGAATTGAAAGCCTCAGAATTGATCATGAATTTTAGTATGTGTTTCTGAATTTTTCTACGCCCCTACTGCAGACCTGAGGAGGACCTCTATGTGTTATTTTGCTGTGAGAGTGAGGGTGTCTTGGATACTAGATGCCTAGACAAACACACGGGTAAATACTATTGGTGTTGCAAAAGGCCTGATTGAATTTTTGGATGAGGCTCCTAAAGACTGTAGAAAATAAAGCTGGAAAGCATGTGATGAAGGCCTTTGGATATCTATTTAGTTTTGTTTTTGTTTTTAAATGAACAAATGACAAATCATTTATTTAATTTACTAGTTAATGAAGTACCCAGAAATATCACAACTGACTCAAGGGAGAATTTGTAAAAAATAAAAAATATATGTAAATATAAGAAACCAAGAGTGGTGAAATGAATTTATTTATGTTTAACCTTTTTAATTATTATTTTTATACACTAAGTCACTGTATAACATTATTGTTTCCAAAAGTGAATATTCTCAGCTTGAATATACTATACATGAGTCTAGTTAAAGATAAAATTATGCACATCATCAAGATAATTTTCCATTTTTCTGTCCCTTAAATGTTTGCTTCTTTCTTTTTCTCCTTGATTTCCATCCTATCATCATCCCCCATTTCCCAACCTCCTCCCATACTGTCTCTAGTACCCACAATCGTTCTCCATACTTTTATACCTCCCAGTCTTTCAGAATCTGCCATAGAGTGCTGACTTTTAGTGTATATTAAGTGGGGGCATACATTGTCTCTTTTATAACCTAGCTTGATTTGCTTACCAGTAAATCTTCCATACTCATGCACTTTCTATTAAATACCAGGGTCTGATTTTTTAGGACCAATTAGAATTCCATAGTGTATGGAAAGCCACACTTTCTCAATCCATTCATCTGGTCATGGACATTTGACTTGGTTCCATGTCTTAGCAATTGAGAATAATGCCATAATGGACATGCAAGTACTTGTCAGACTGAGTGTATTCCTATCCTTTGGATAGATCCCCAGGAGTGGAATTGCTGAGTCATATGGCAGTATTGTTTGTAGGTCTTTGAGGAAACTACATATTGTTCTCCATAAAGGCTGTACTAATTTACATTCTCACCAACAGTTTAGGAGAGTTTTCTTTTCACCAGTCTCACAAGCACTTATCACTTTTTATTCTTTTACTCTTAGCCATTCTAAGGTTACATGGTATCTTATTGTGGTTTCTTTTTCTTTATTTTATTATTTTATTTTATTTTATAGATTTCATCACTATACATCACTTTGCTTATAAGTCAAATTTACCCAACAGGAATACACTTCACACCAGTCAAGAATACAAAACACATTATCATCAAAAGATAATAACCCATTTCTGTGTCCCATAAATGTCTTATCTATCTTCCACCTTAATTTCTTTCCTTACACTATCCCCCTTCTACCCTGTTCTTACATAGTCTCTAGAGTCGATAACTAGGTTTAAAACTTCTATGTCCTTTAATCTCTCATTTTCCATCATATAGTGCAGACAGTCATATATGCAAAGTGGAGACATACAATGTCTCCTTTCATAGCCTGGCTTGCTTCACTCAGCAGTAAATCTTCCATAATCATCCACTTTCTATCAAATACCAATGTCTTGTTGACTGAGTAATGTTCCATAGAATATATGTCCCATAATTTTTCAATCCATTCCTCTGTTCGTGGACATTTGGACTGGCTCAAAGTCTTAGCAATCATGAATAATATATAGATGTACAGTAAATATAGATGTACAAGCACTTTTCTGAGTGAGTGTTCTCCTATCCCCTGAGTAGAAACCCAGGAGTGAAATTGCTGGATCATATGGTAGCTCTATTTGTAGGTCTTTGAGAAACATCTATATTGTTCTCCACAGTGGCTGGGCCAATTTACATTCCTACCAGCAGTGTACAAGAGTTCCCCTTTCACCACATCCCTGCCAGCACTTATCATTGATTTTTTTTTGAATCTTTACCATTCTAACTGGGGTTAAGTGGTATTTCATTGTGGTTTTGATCTGCATTGCCCTTATGATGAGTAATCTTGAGCATTTTTTTCTTATGATTTCGGCTGTTTGTATGTCTTCCATAGAGAATTATTTATTCAACTCCTTTTCCCATTTTTTAATTGGGTTAATCTATTTCTTTGAGAAGGTGCTTCAGGTCCCTGTGTATTCTGGTTATCAATGCATTATCTGAAGTATAGTATGCAAAAATAGTTTCCCTTTCTGAGGGTTGTCAATTCACACTGATTACTGTATAATTTACCGTGCAGAAACCTCTTAATCTGATGTAATCCCACTTGTCTATTTTGGGGATTTTGCCTGTGATTTGGTAGTCTTATTTAAGAGGTCCTTGCCTACGCTAGTGTCTCCCAGAGTTCCTACAGTATCTTCCATTAATAGTTTTATAGCTTGATGTCTTAGATTTAGATTGTTGATCCTCTTTGAGTTCATTTTTGTTAATGGTGAAAAATGGGTGTTCAGATTCATCTTTCTGCATGTTGATACCCAATTTTTCCAGCACCATTTTCTAAACTCACCCTATAGCAAAAAAAAAAAAGAAAAGAAAAAAGAAAAAAAAGAAAAAAAAGAAAAAACCTCTCACAACTCTCATAAAAGAATCAGACAAAGGGGTCAGCAGGTGGCATGGAGATAAAGACAGTTGTATCCCATGTGGCCGACTGCATGGTTTGAGTTCTGGACCCAGTCATTTGAAAAATGTGCCAAGCCCATGTGTGTGCATGCCCAAAATCCTGAGAGGAGATGGGATTGCAGCATGACCATCCACCCTGGAGGTAATTTCTCATTTTCCCCCTCTCTCTTTCTCTCTTTCTCTCTCTGGTGAGTGCACACTCCTTATAACACACACACCAAATATATATATATATATATATATATATATATATATATATATATACACACACACACACACACACATACACACACACACACACAAACACACACACTCACATATGTTTTAGACAAGGTAAAATTGTAATAAACAGAGAGTCCATAGAAGTGCCACTGATGCTGCTCTGATACAGAGAGGGAAAACAGGGGCAGTCAGAAAATGGGGCTTTGGGCATGGAGAGTGAGGGAGGATTCCAGACAGAGCTTCTCACTGATTCTCCGTGCCTCAACCAGGTACTCTGGCTCCTCTTTCTATACATCGTCTAACTTTCACTTCCACCACTAGTCATTTGGCACTGTGTTCCACTCCTAATTCTCCAAAGAGAGAATTGATCCCCTCACTTTTTCCTATTTTTCTTAAACAAACGTAGTTTTCTTTATCAAATATTTTTTCTTTTTAAAAAATTTTTGATTTTTTGCTATGGAGTGTGTGTACTGGCCAGAGAGAGAGAGAGAGAGAGAGAGAGAGAGAGAGAAATCATCCCTCATAGGAGCTGACCATGCTGCAATTCCTTCTTTTCCATTTCCCTCTTGGGATTTTGGGCACACATGTACATGTGTCCAGTGTGTTTTTCAAGCTGCTAGGTCCAGGACTCAAACTACAGTGTTGGTCATATGGGATCCAACCACCTTAGCCACCATACTATTGACTGCCCTTTACCCCTCACTTTTTCATGCCAGGCCTCAGGAGGTTGGCCTGGTTCAGAACTATGGATGGATGGCTTGAACTCTCTTTGTAGTACATGTGGTTGCATAAGATAAAGATAATGACTAACATTTTTTGAGTGATTCCTTTGCATCAGGTGAGTACTAAGTGCTCTTCATGGCTTATCTCACTAACATAATCCTCCAAACAACCGTAGTGAAGCAGGCTGTAATATTTTCCTCATGGCAGTCCAGACTGGATATATAAGTGGCAGAGCCAGGATTTGAACCCAGGCAGACTGGCTTCAGAGCCAGAGCTTGCAAGCAGTTCCTGTGCTGCTTCTGATGTAGAGTTTTTGGGGAAGCTATACCTCTAAGCAAGGGCTCTGTGCACTCAGGCAGTGAACTTGACATATGTAGTCCAGATGCATCCAGCAGAAGGCAAGGCAAACAAACTTGATTCCAGAATCTTCCAGCTGTTTTGTGAGTGCTCTTTTAGGAACTGCAAGTGGGTGTAACATGAAGAAGACTCCACTGTCATTTAAGGTTGAAAAACACTGAGAGGAGGAGTAACATGGCTCCCTTGTCATATTCCAGAAAAGAAACGGTTGGGTGTGGTGGTTAAGACGCTGGACTCCTGCATGGGAGACTGTGGTTTGAGTCCCAGACCTGGGGGCTTGCTATCTCTTTCCCTCTCTCTTTCTCACAATCTGGTCAAATTAAAAAATGAATAATGCCAAGATCCAGCCTCAGTGGAGGTGGGTTGACTCGTCGAAGGCAGCACTGGAGAAGAAGACTAAGGCCTTGATGCCATTTCATGCATGTCCTCAGTTGGATAACCCTCAGAGATTGCTCTCTGAAGAGTGACAACTGCTAGGAATTATCGTGCCTTTTTATTGAAAATGTGATACATGCAAGTAAATGGGTGAAGGGCTACGTGTTCTAATTAACAGTTCAATACTTTCCATTCAGGGTTGGATTAAGGGTGGGTCTATTTTGGTAGGCAGGTCTTCATGGAATGCAGTTTCAGGAAAGCAGCTCCAGCAAGCAGAGATAATTATCAGCTCATGCAGCGGCAGCCATCTTGTGATTGCTAAGAAGAGAAAATCTCAAGTATAGGTATTAGTTCTTATGGATCTCAATAAAGAATGATACTTATATAGTTTTATAGGGATCTAAAACTTAATTTAAGGAATCCTAATATATGTATTTATTTCACTTGGTGAGGGCGGGGGTGCCCTTGGCCAGTTTCGGCCTAGTCCTATTTTATGTAATGAAAAGTTGATCTTTATGCTTATGTTAAATGTATCTTGAAGGGTCTTCAAAAGGTCAAGATTATTTCTGCCTAGATAGAACTTCAGCACACGCTCTATTGTGAGCACAGAGATAAAGCATTGTAATTGACAGTAGGTGATCAGGACCGAGGGGTGGTCGGGGGATTTTTGGGAAATCTTATCACATACTCAAGAGAGCTATGTAATTTTTTTTATAGTAGTATATCAGGGAGTCAGAGGGGGGGTCGCTTCCCAGCAAGGCTACCACAGTTTCTGGAGCGTACAACAAGCGGCCTTGCCAAACATGTTGAATGGACCCAAGGTTTGTTCCTAGGTTGGGGGGCATACAGCAGTGGCCTTGCCAATCGTGCTGAACTGACCAAGGCTATGCTCAAAGGTCAGGGGGCTCAGACAGATCCTGGAGACCTGCCGGGTCAGACTCCTCCATCTCCCCCTTTTTTATTTTGAAGTTTGGAGAGGTGAATTTCAGTTTCTATTGATGATATGGTGGAATGAAATTGTTTGATGATAACTGGAAAGCAAAACAAACATAAGTCTATGGTGAGAGAATGGTTGAAGGCCCCTCTGAGGTGAGATTGAATTTGTTCCCAGGTAATTTGTGTGTGATTGCAAGGTAAAGGAGGAACACAGATCTGTTTATAATCAGCATGACAGGCAGTAGTCTACCGGACCTTAATATTTTGAATTTCTTGTCCTAAATATAAAACTACTTCTTCTAGGGCATTGACTCTGTCAGCCAAATTGTTGGTCAATTTGTTCCTGTTTAAGCAAGGCAGTGGAGACATTAAGAGCTAATTTGTTAATGTGGGACGCTGTCAAACAAAGAAAAGGCAAAATTATTTAAGAAATAACAAACCATGTATTTAGGAAAAATACAGTGGGTCCAGTTTGGAAAACCAGACTGTGAGGAAATGTCGTTCCAGCAATATTCTGCTGAGGCTGAAAGTAACTTAGGTGGGTGAATAGAAGGTGCAGTGGCTAAAATTGAATTATTATATTCTGTAAGAGAAAGGAAAGGTAGGGTCTAAGCATCACGAGTGTGGTCATCATAACTGGAGGGAAGTAGTTGTCCTGTGGTTGAAGGAGAACCTGTAACTTGAGTTATAGGGGAAAAAAGTAACATAAAATGGAAGAGGCTTAACACCATAAGCTGAGAAGCAAAGGGGGAGTGATTTCGTGGAAGCTGAAAAGTTAAAGGGAGTTGAGATGCGAGGCTGTTCATGCCCAAGAGGATTTCACCCCATTAGTTTAGGATGATTAGTAGTTACAATTATTTTATTACACCTGGCCAGAGTTGTCATCATAAAATGCTGCTTTGAGGTTGCCACTCTCCTGGCCCTGATGTATTAATTCAGTTGTCAAGGCTGTCCTGGATAACGCCTGCCTACTTTCACAGCTCCCTCCATGCAGTCTATATCATAGATTAAGTTCAATAATTCCAGGACCCCCTGTGCTACGCACAGATTGTTTCCTCCAGCCAGTGCTTGGAAAGCTCCCTCCCATTTCCTCCTGAAAGAAATTTTTTCTCATTCATCCATCCAAAAAACATGTATTTCGTGCCTCTTACGTGTCAGGTCATGTGCCAGAATGAGACATAGTTCGTAATCTCAAGTAGTTAAGAAAAACAAATAATTAGGGCCAACAGGTTGTGTAGTGGTTAAGGTGTTCGACTCCCACTTGGATGACCATGGTTCAAATCCTAGATCCAGCAACTTGAAACTCACCCTCTGTTTGCATGCATGCCCAAAATCCCAAGAGTTGACTGGAGGAGAAAGCATAGCAGCATGGCCATTCCCCCAGGGGGTGATTTCTCACTTTTGCTTTCTCTCTGTCTCTCCCTGTCTCTCCAGAGAACACATGCACCCTTTAGCAAAAACTCTCAGGGTCAGCAGGTGGCATGATGATTAAGGGTGCTGGACTCCCACATGGCTGACTATGGTTCGAGTCCAGAACCTGGCAGCCTGCTTTCTCACTTTCTCTTTTCCTTTCTTTCTTTCTTCCTTCCTTCCTTCCTTCCTTCCTTTCTTTCTTTTTCTCTTTCTTTCTTTCTTTCTTTCTTTCATTTTCTTTCTTCTTTCTTTCTTTCTTTCTTTCTTTCTTTCTTTCTTTCTCACTCTGTCTCTCTATGAACAGATAAATAAATAAAGTTCAGTAAGATAAGATAATTATTTAAAAAAAAAACAACAAACAAAAATCTCTCCAAAAAACTCCAAATAATTATGCAATAGTGATGAATATTTTTTGGGGGGAGAGGTTTTTCTCTATAGGGTGCGTGCACTCACGAGACAGACAGAGAGAGACATAGAGACAGAAAGCGAGAAATCACCCCCCAGGGGGGATGGTCATGCCGCAATCCCTTCTCCTCCATTCTCCTCTCAGGATCCTGGGCATGCACGCACACACGTCCGGCGTCAGTTTTAAGCCACCGGGTCCGGGACGTGAACCGCAGTCGACGACGTGGGAGTCCAGCGACATACCCATTACGCTAACTGCTGGTTCCCAATAGTGATGAATATTATGATAGACAGAGTTTCATGGGTAGGGACACCTCTCTCTGCCTGGTGCACAGAAGGTAAGTCAGGGTAGGCTACCTGGAGAAAGGGCTATTAATGCTTATAAGATGAACTAGTGTTAAACATTTGAGGCCATGCAGTGTGCTAGGAAGTGGCCAGTTACATATTGGGTACTAGAATTTTTGCTGTAGGCTAAACAGGACAGATTCTCCCCAACCTCGCTGTCCTCAGGTAGAATCTTGGGTTGATCCTATAGCCCTAGAGAAGACAATGTGGGGACAACACTTGTACTCAATAAGAAAGTGGGGTCTAGGATGGGCACGTGGCGTGGTGGTTAGCGGTGCTGGATTCCACATGGCCGACCCTGCTTCCAGTTTTGGACCTGGTGGCTTGCTTTTGCAGTTTTCTTTTCTCTCTCTCTCTGGTCAAATTAAAAAATAATAATAACAACAACAGCAATTGGACTTAAATAAATAAATAAATAGATAATTCATAAAAAAAAGGAAGAGAGAGAAAAAGTGGGGTCTGAGACTGGGAGGAGGAAAACAGGACAATGACTGACATGCTCCCTGCATCCTACCGTTCAAGGACCTGCCACCCCTTCCTTTGAGTTCCTGTCTCTGGCTCCTCATCTCCTCGAGGAGATACAGACATTCAAGCAGCTTGGTTGCCAGGGGCAACCCTAGAAGGCAACCTCATTCCAATAGCAGACACTGAAGCCCCCAGCCTCCCCCTCCACTGGGGCTTTATTTTCTGGCTCTGATAGACAATCGGTAGGTGGCTCAACTTGGCCAAGTCCCCTCTAAAAGTGACAGGATGGAACCATTGTGTTCTGGTGGGTCTAAGTGGAGTGTAGAAGATAGCCTTCCAGTCACTCAACAGGGTCCCAAGAAAAGAAAGGTGAGCGACAAAACAGTAGATGGCATTTTAATCTACACGTATGCTTAATACTTAATATGAGTAGCATAATCTTGTTTTTTTTCTGAGACATGGCCTAATTTATTTCGAGCCTCAGGCTTAGTAACTTACCACTGACAACCTGCAGTTCTGATGCATGTATGTGTAGGTCTGCAGCACTAATGAGATTGCAGAAGTGGTGGATTTCTCGTGCTCACAGTTTTCCTATTGTGCTGAGGTTATCCACCAATATGTTTCCCCTTTCCTGAGCTAGGACCTGTGATCTGGGAATATGGGCACTGGAGGAGAAGGCAGAGAGAGCAAGCTCCTTTCAAGAGAGCCACCACTGGTGCGCCTGACTTGTAATTGGGTTTACCACGGCTTCCTGCCTCTTTCTCTTGTTCCTGCTGTTCTGCCTGCTTGAACTCCCTGCTGCTGTTCCCATAATGAGGGAAGCCTAGGCAGAGTCAGAGCACCTGAGTTTCTGTTTCTGCTCTGTGACTTGGCAATGTATTTAATCATCCTGAGCCTCAGTTATTTAATCATCCTGAGCCTCGGTTTCTTCACCTGTGAAATGGAAACAGTAACACCTGCCCTATCCAATCACAGAATTGTAACTATTGAAGGAAAGAATTTCTGAGAAAGTGTTTTATAAACTGGAACTAGCAACAGTTATAGAAGAATGATAATAAGGAAAACAAGAGAAGAACAAAAAGAAGCAACTGTCAGATATGAGTGGTTACTGTGCCCATTGCTGTCCCCTTTATTTACATTCTCTTTCTCTCTTTTTTTAATACCAGAGGGTACATGTGCTAACCGGAGAGACAGAAGAGAGAAAGCACTCCCCAGTGGGGCATGGCCATGCCTTGTATCCTTGTTTTCCATTTCTACATCCTGTCAGAATTTGGGGCATGCACACACCCACAGGCCCCATGTTTCTCTTTTCTTTTCTTTATTTCTTTTTTTTTGGAGAGGTTTTTGCTATAGGGCACATGTGCTTGACAGAAAGACAGAGAGAGACAGAGAGACAGAAAGAGAGAAATCACCCTCCAGGAGGAATGGCTACACCCCAATCCCTTCTCCTTCATTCTCCTCTCTGGATCTTGGGCACACATGCACACACACCTGGAGTGAGTTTAAGCCACCAGGTCCAGGACTTGAACCAGGGTCGACTACATGGGAGTCCAGCGACATAGCCATTACACTGACTGCTGGTCCCAAGGCCCCATATTTTTCAAGTTGTCATGGTCAACAGTTGAACCATGACCAACCACAGTTGGTCATGTGAGATCAGGCTCCCTTAAAGACTAGGCTCTGGGGCCAACCTTTATATTATCTCATTTAAATCTAGATATTATTTTTATTCAGCTCACAGTTGACCTTCCTGAGAAAGCGTCATTGACAACTCTTGCTCATATTGGTTCCTAGCGTCTCTAAACTAGTTTGTAACATCTAAGTTAACTCTTCATTATCACACAAGTTCTCCTTGTTCAGCTGGATTATAAACTCCTTCAGAATAGGTTTTACATACTCTATTGCACTTGCCTTACCCAAGATACTGAACAAATAGTAGGTGCTGATAGAATGCTTGGGATGGGCATGCAACTCTCTAAGATGCTGGACCCACATGAGAAGGTCCTGGGTCCACATCTGGAGGTCTCCCTGTACATACATGGGCACGCACATGTGCCCATGATCCAGGCTGTCTAAGGCTGGCGGTGGGTCATGGTGTGAATTGCCTGCTGTTCTCCCGTAATGAGGCGGGGGGAGCGTATTGGAAATGCTCCCCCGTAGAGGAAATAAGATAAACTCAGAAGAAAAAAAAGCTTTTTGTAAATGTCTAACCACACAGCTATTGCATATATTGAGAATTGCATATATTTTGCGAAGTTCTGGGTATAGAATTAGTTATTCTTCATGGTCTTGCCATCAGGAAAGGATCTATCTGCTCAATTCAGGTTGATGTCATCATCTTTAAAAAGCTGTTAGCTCCTGAATGGTGAATTCTGATAGAAGGACTGCTTGTAGAAATGGTATTTATATTACCCTCAAAACCCCTTCTATATATCTTCGTCTTGCTCCATAATTTCTCCATGCTCATACGAACATATACAGGTATATACAAATGGATTCTGTCTTTAAAAGACAGACTGGCTCCTCTTTAAGACTCCAAAGAATGCCAAGTAACACTAGTGTTAGATATCAGGAATGACTTCCCTCCCACCCCAGGGTGGAAACTCAGAAGCAGGGATATATGGATAATTATAGGCTTTTAAAAGGAGAATCTTCCAGGACCAGCAGTTAGCGTAATGGCTATGTCGCTGGACTCCCACGTAGTCGACCGCGGTTCAAGTCCTGGACCTGGTGCCTTAAAACTCATGCCGGGCACTTGTGCGTGTGTGCCCAAGATCCCAAGAGGTGAATGGAGGAGAAGGGATTGCGGCGTGGCCATCCCCCCTGGGGGGTGGTTTCTCGCTTTCTATCTCTCTGTCTCTCTCTGTCTGTCTGGCGAGCACACGCACACTATAGCGAAACCCTTTCCCAAAACAAAGGAGAATCTTTCTAATTTCTCTTCAACTTATCTCAAATCGCCATCTTCTTTCCCTGTGTGCCCTGAACATATAGGCCTTCCATCTTAGGACCTGCCTTGTCAGCTCTATGTTAGGGCCTCTATGGTAGTTGTTCCCACAGCCTAGAAGCTGCTGCTCTGGGAATCTTTATCTGGCTGGGTACCTTCTTATCATTCCAGTTTTAGACTAAATTAGAAGTCTTCCCTCATCTCGATTTAAAATCACTTCCTCAAAAGCAAAAACATAGACTATACACATGTGCTTACTTTAGTATGAATAATTTTCTCTGGAAGGATGCATAAGAAACAGCATTATAGGGAGGATAGCTGGATAGCTGGAAAAGATTTGGTTTTTTTCAGGTCACATCTTTCTTTTTATTCTCTTATCAGGACATCATGTTGAAACAACTGTGTGTGATATTACTGTTACATTTTGCTTATGTGGATGATTTTTTAGTTAAACAATATTATGATAATAAAATTTAAAAAAGGAGAAAATGCAAAAAAGATTTGTTTTAGAATCAGTGTTTGCATTAACGTTAGTGTTTACACTTGTGTTTGCATTTACGTTAGCAGGTAGCGTTTGCGTTAGCCTTTGCGATAGCGTTAGCGTATGCGTTTATGCTTGCGTTAGCGTTAACATTTGTGTTAGCGTTTGCGTTAGTGTTAGCGTTAGCGTTTGTGTTTGCGTTAGCGTTAGCGTTAGGGTTAGCTTTTGCGTTTGCGTTAGCGTTAGCGTTTGCTTTAGCGTTTGCGTTTGCGTTAGCGTTAGCGTATGCTTTAGCGCTAGCATTTGCATTTGCGTTAGCGTTAGACTTTGCGTTTGCAATAACGTTAGCGTTTGCGTTAGCGTTTGCATGAGCGTTGGCGTTAGCGTTTGCGTTAGCGTTAGCCTGTGCGTTGGCGTTAGCGTTAGTGTTTGCGTTAGGGTTAGCGTTAACGTTAGCGTTAACGTTTGTGTTTGCATTTGCGATTGCGTTAGCGTTAGCGTTTGCGTTTGCGTTAGCGTTAGCGTTTGCTATAGCGCTAGCGTTTGCGTTTGCGTTAGCGTTAGACTTTCCGTTTGCGATAGCGTTAGCGTTTGCGTTAGCGTTTGCATGAGCGTTGGCGTTAGCGTTAGCGTTAGCGTTTGCTTTAGCGTTAGCCTTTGCGATGGCATTAGCGTTCGTGTTTGCGTTAGCGTTAGCGTTTGCGTTAACGTTTCTGTTTGCATTTCAGTTAGTGTTAGCGTTAAAATTAGCGTTTGCGTTTGCGTTAGCGTTTGCGTTTGCAGTAATGTTTGCGTTTGCGTTAACGTTTGTGTTTGCGTTTGCGTTAGCGTTAACGTTTGCGTTTGCGTTAGCATTAGCGTTTGCGTTTTCGTTAGCGTTTGCGTTAGCGTTAGCATTAGCGTTTGCGTTAGCGTTAGCGTTTGCATTTGCGTTTGCGTTAGCTAAGATTAAGGTAGGGTTTAAGGATAGTGTTAGGGTCTAGGGATAGTGTTAGGGTTAGGGTTAGGGTTGAGGGACATTTTTTGGGTTAGGGTTACGGTTTAGGGATTGTGTTAGGGTTAGGATTAGGGTTTATGGCTAGTGTTCGAGTTAGGGTTACTGTTTAAAGATATTGCTAGGATTAGGGTAAGGATTTAAGTATAGTGTTAGAGTTAGGGTAAGGGTTAGAATTTAGGGAAAGTGTTAGGGTTAGGGTTAGAGTTTAGGAATAGGATAAGGGATAGGGTTACTGTTTAGGGATAGTTCTAGTGTTAGAGTTAGTGTTTATGGCTAGTGTTAGTTTTATGGTTACTGTTTAAGAATAGAGTGAGGGTTATTCTCATGCTTTAAGGATAGTGTTAGGGTTAGGGCTTAGGGATAGTGTTAGGGTTAGGGTTACGGTTTATGGATAATGTTAGGGTTTGGGTTACGGTTTAGGGATAGTGCTAGATTTAGGGTTAGGCTTTCACGCTAGTGTACATGTTAGGGTTACTATTTAAGGATAGTGCTAGGTTTAAGGTTAGGGTTTAAGGATAGTGTTAGGGTTAGGGTTAGAGTTTAAGGATAGTGTTAGGGTTAGAGTTGGTGTTGAGGGATAGTTTTAGGGTTACGGTTTAGGTATACACTTAGGGCTACGGTTTAGGGATAGTGTTAGGGTTAGGGTTAGGGCTAAGGAATAGTGTAAGGGTTAGGGTTTTGGGATAGTGTTAGAATTAGTGTTAGGGTTGAGGAATAGTTTTAGTGTTAGGGTTATGATTTAGGTTTAGTGTTAGCGTTAGGGTGAGGGTTTGGGGACAGTGTTAGGGTTAGGTTTTGAGGATAGTGTTAGGGTTAGGGTTAGGGTTTATGGATAGTGTTAGAGTTAGGGTTAGGGTTTAGGAATAAGGTTAGGGTTAGGGAAATAGTTTAGGGATGGTGCTAGCGTTAGGGTTTGGCTTTAGGGCAAGTGTTAGGGTTAAGGTTACTGTTTAAGGATAGTGCTAGGGTTAGGGTTAGTGTTTAGGAATAGGGTTAGGGTTAGGGTTACAGTTTAGGGATAGTGCTACAGTTAGAGTTAAGGTTTAGGGTTAGTGTTAGGGTTAGGTTCACTGTTTTAGGATAGTGCTAGGGTTAGGGTTATGGTTTAAGGATATTGTTAGGGTTAGGGTTAGGATTTAGGGATAGTGTTAGGGTTAGGGTTAGGGTTTAGAAATAGGGTTAGGGTTACGGTTACTGTTTAGGTATAGTGCTAGGCTTAGGGTTAGGGTTTAAAGATAGTGTTAGGGTTAGGGTTACGGTTGAAGGATTGTGTTAGGTTTAGGGTTTGGGTTGAGGGATAGGTTTAGGGTTAGGACTTAGGGATAGTCTTAGGATTAGGTTTCTGTGATAGTGGTATTGTTAGGGTTAGGGTTTAGGAATAGGATTAGGGATGGGGTTAATGTTTAGGGATGTGCTAGGGTTAGGGTTAGTGTTTATGGCTAGTTTTAAGGACAGAATTACTGTTTAAGTATAGTGCTAGGGTTAAGGTTTGATTTTTAGGATAGTGTTAGTGTTAGGGTTTCTGTTTTACGATAGTGCTAGGGTTAGGGTTATGGTTTTAGGATACTGTTCAGGTTAGGGTTAGGGTTTAGTGATAGTCTTGGGTTGTAGTTAGGGTTTAAGTATAGTGTTACAGTTAGGGTAAGGGTTAGAATTTAGGGATAGTGTTAGGGTTAGGGTTATTGTTTAGGAATAGGATTGGGGATAGGGTTACTGTTTAGGGATAATGCTAGTGTTAGGGTTAGTGTTTAGGGCTAGTGTTATGGTTATGGTTACTGATTAAGAATAGTGCTAGGGTTATTCTTATGGTTTAAGGATAGTGTTAGTGTTAGGGTTAGGGTTTAGGGATAGTGTTAGGGTTAGGGTTATTTTTTATGGATAATGTTAGGGTTTCGGTTATGGTTCAGGGATAGTGCTAGATTTAGGGTTAGGCTTTAGAGCTAGTGTTAGTGTTAGGGTTACTATTTAAGGATAGTGCTAGGGTTAGGGTTAGGGTTTAAGGATAGTGTTAGCGTTAGGGTTAGGGTGAGAGTTTAAGTATAGTGTTAAGGTTAGAGTTAGTTTTGAGGGATAGATTGAGGGTTACAGTTTAGGGATACTCTTAGGGTTAGGGTTTAGGGATAGTGTTAGGGTTAGGGTTAGGGTTGAGGAAAAGTGTTAGGGTTAGGGTATAGGGATAGTGTTTGGATTATTTTTAGGGTTGAGGAATAGTTTTTGTGTTAGGGTTAGGGTTTAGGGATAGTGTTAGGGTTAGGCTTACTGTTTAAGGATAGTGCTAGGGTTAGGATTAGTGTTTAAGCATAGTGTTAGGGTTTTGGTTAGGGTTTAGGGATAGTGTTAGGGTTAGGGTTTGGGTTTAGGAATGAGGATAGTGTTAGGGTTACTGTTTAGGGGTAGTGCTAGGGTTAGTGTTAGGGTTTAGGTCTAGTATTAGGGTTAGGGTTTCTGTTTAAGGATAGTGCTAGGGTTCGGGTTAGATTTTAAGGATATTGTTAGGGTAAGGGTTAGAGTTAGTGTTTAAGGATAGTATTAGGGTTAGGGTTAGGGTTGAGGGATAATGTTAGGTTTAGGGTTACGATTTATGGATACTGTTAGGGTTAGGGTTAATTTGATGGATAGTGCTAGGGTTAGGGTTGGTGTTTAAGGATAGTGTTAGGGTTAAGGTTAGGGTTTGGGGTAGTGTTAGAATTAGGGTTAGGGTTTAGTAATATGGTTAGGGTTAGTGTTACTATTTAGGGATATTGCTAGCGTTAGGGTTTTGCTTTAGGGCAAATGTTAGGGTTAAGGTAACTGTTTAAGTATAGTGCTAGTGTTAGGTTTAGGGTTTAAGCATAGTGTTAGGGTTAGGGTTAGTGTTACCGTTTAAGGATTGTGTTAGCTTTGGGGTTAGGGTTGAGGGTTATTGTTAGGGTCTGGGTTTAGGGATAGTCTTAAGGTAAGGGTTTAGGGATAGTTTCAAGTTTAGGGCTTAAGGATTGTGTTAGGATTAGGGTTAGGTTAGAGGGAAACTGTTACGGATCAGGTTACTGTTTAGGGATAATGTTAGGGTGAGGTTTACTGTTTAGTGATAGTGCTAGGGTTAGGGATATGGTTTAGGGATTGTTTAAGGGTAAGGGTTAGGGTTTAGGGAAATTGTCACTGTTAGGGATACTGATTAAGGATAGGGTTAGGGCTAGGGTTAGGGTTTAGGTATAGTATTAGGGTTAGGGTGAGGGTTTGGGGATAGTTTTAGGGTTAGGTTTTAAGGACAGTGTTAGGGTTAGGGTTAGGGTTTAGGGGTAGTGTTAGCGTTTGGGTTAGGGTTTAGGAATAAGTTTAGGGTTAGGGGAGTTGTTTAGGGATAGTGCTAGCGTTAGGGTTTGACTTTAGTGCAAGTGTTAGGGTTAAGGTTACTGTTTAAGAATACTGCTAGGGTTAGATTTAGGGCTTAATAATAGTGTTAGGGTTAGGGATAGTGTTATGGTTTAAGGATAGTGTTAGGGTTGGGGTTAGGGTTGAGGGATACTGTTAGGGTCCGGATTTAGGGATAGTCTTAAGGTGAGGGTTTAGGGATAATTTTAAGTTTAGGGCTTAAGGATAGTGTTAGGGTAAGGGTTAGGTTGGAGGGATAGTGCTTCGGTTAGGGTTACTGTTTAGGGATAATCTTAAGGTGAGGGTTTAGGGATAATTTTAAGTTTATGGCTTAAGGACAGTGTTAGGGTTAGGGTTAGGTTAGAGGGATAGTGTTTCGGTTAGGGTTACTGTTTGGGAATAGTGTTAGGGTTAGGGTTACTGTTTAGTGATAGTGCTAGGGTTAGGGTTACGGTTTAGCGATCGTGTCTGGGTTAGTGTTATGGTTTAGGAATAGTGGTAGGGTTATGGTGAGGGTTTGTGGTTAGTGTTAGGGTTAGGTTTTAAGGATAATGTTAGGGTTAGGGTTAGGGTTTATGGGTCGTGTTAGCGTTAGGGTTAGGGTTTTGGAATAAGTTTAGGGTTACTGTTTAGGGGTAGCGATAGCGTTAGGGTTTGGCTTTAGGGCAAGTGTTAGGGTTAAGTTTACTGTTTAAGGATAGTGCTAGGGTTAGGTTTAGGTTTTAAGGATAGTGTTAGGGTTAGGGTTAGTGTTATGGTTTAAGGATAGTGTTTGGGTTGGAGTTAGGGTTGAGGGATAGTGTTAGGGTCCGGGTTTAGGGATAGTTTTAAGGTGAGGGTTTAGGGATAGTTTTAAGGTTAGGGCTTAAGGATTGTGTTAGGGTTAGGGTTAGGTTGGAGGGATAGTGTTAAGGTTAGGGTTACTGTTTGGGGATAGTGTTAGGGTTAGCGTTACGGTTTAGTGATAGTGCTAGGGTTAAGGTTACGGTTTAGAGATTGTGTGAGTGTTAGGGTTAGGGTTTAGGGAAGTGTCCCTGATAGGGATACTGATTAATGATAGGATTAGGGTTACCGTTAGGGTTTAGGGATAGTGTTAGGGTGACGGTTTGGGGACAGTGTTAGGGTTAGGGTTTAAGGATAGTGTTAGGGATAGGGTTAGGTTTGAGGGATAGGGTTAGGGTTAGGGTTACGGTTTACGGATATTGTTAGGGTTAGGTTTACGGTTTAGGTATAGTGCTAGGGTTAGGCTTAGGTTTTAAGGATAGTGTTAGGGTTAGGGTTACGGTATAGGGATAGTGCTAGGGTTAGTGTTAGGGTTTAAGGATAGTGTTAGGGTTAGGGTTAGGGTTGAGGGGAAGTGTTACGTTTAGGGTTTAGGGATTGTGTTACGATTAGTGTTAGGGTTGAGGACTATTTTTAGGGTTAGGGTTAGGGATTAGGGATAGTGTTAGTGTCAGGCTTACTGTTTAAGCATAGTGCCAGGGTTAGGATTAGGGTTTAAGGATAGTGTTAGGGTTAGGGTTAGGGTTTAGGGATAATGTTAGGGTTAGGGTTAGGGTTACAGTTTAGGGATAGTGCTAGAGTTAGTTTTAGGGTTTAGGGCTAGTGTTAGGGTTAGGGTTACTGTTTACGGATAGTGCTAGGGTAAGGGTTCGGTTTTAGGATATTGTTAGGGTTACGGTTAGAGTTAGGGTTTAAGGGTAGTGTTAGGGTTAGGGTTACTCTTAGTGTTCAGGGATATTGTTAGGGTTAGGGTTAGGGTTTAGGGATAGTATTAGGGTTAGGGTTAGTTTGGAGGGATAGTATTTCCATTAGGGTTACTGTTTAGGAATGCTGTTAGGGTTAAGGTTACTGTTTAGTGATAGTGCTAGGGTTAAGATTACGGTTTAGGGATTGTATCAGGGTTAGGGTTAGGGTTTAGCCAAAGTGTCATGGTTAGGAATACTGATTAAGGATAGTGCTAGGATTAAGGTTAGGATTTAAAGATAGTGATAGGGTTATGGTTAGGGTTAGGGATAGGGATAGTGTTTTGGTTAGGGTTAGGGTTTAGGGATAGTGTTAGGGTTAGTGTTTAAGGATAGTGTTAGAGTTAGGATTAGCATTGAGGGATAGTTTTAGTGTTAAGGTTACGGTTTAGGGATAGTGTTAGGGTTCGGTTTAGGCTTTAGGGATAGTGTTACGGTGAGGGTTACTGTTTAAGGATACTGCTAGAGTTAGAGTTAGGGTTAGGGTTTAAGGATAGTGTTAGGGTTAGGGTTAGTGTTAGGGATTAAGGACAGTTTTAGGGTTAGGGTTAGGGTTAGATTTTAAGGATAGTGTTAGGGCTACAGTTAGGGTTTAGGGATAGTGTGAGCGTTAGGGTGAGGGTTTGGGGATAGTGTTAGGGTTAGGGTTAGTTTGGAGGGAGAGTGCTAGGGTTAGGGTTAGGGTTAAGGTTAGGCTTACTGTTTAGGGATAGTGCTAGGGTTAGGATTAGGGTTTAGGGTAGTTTTTGGGTTAGGGTTACTGTTTAAGGATAGTGCTATGGTTAGGGTTAGGGTTCAAGGATAGTGTTAGTGTTAGGGTTAGGGCTAGGGTTTAGGGATAGTGTTAGGATTACGGATATGGTTTAGGAAAAGGGTTAGCGTTAAGGATACAGCTTAGGGACAGTGCTAGGCCTAGGGTTAGGGTTTAGGGCAAGTGTTAGGGTTATGGTTACTGTTTAGGTATAGTGCTAGGGTTAGGGTTAGGGTTTAAGGACAGTGTTAGGTTTAGGGTTAGGTTTTAAGGATAATGTTAGGGTTAGGGTTGAGGGATAGTGTTAGGGTTAGTGTTACGGTTTACGGATATTGTTAGTGTTTGGGTTACGGTTTAGTGATAGTGTAAGGGTTAGGGTTAGGGTTGAGGTCTAGTGTGTGGGATAGGGTTACCGTTTTAGGATAGTGCTCGGGTTATGGTTATGATTTAAGGAAAGTGTTAGGGTTATGGTTAGGGTTAGGGTTTAGGGACATTGTTAGGGTTAGCATTAGGGTTTAGATATATGGTTAGAGTTAGGGTTAGGGTTAGTGTCTGCATAGGGGTCTGGGTGAATCCTGGACAGGGGTATGGATGGGAGTCGGTGGGGGCAGTGTCCCCTTGTCGCCAGGTGCCTTCAGGTATACCAGGGAGCTGGCTACTGAAGCCAAAAAAGCAGACTCTGGAGAGACTAAGGGGCAGAAGCGCAAGTACGTTTTCAGCCAACATATGCACTATATCTTAAAATATCAGAAAGATCTTTGGCACAATGACTCCACACATGGAGCATGTTGTTTTTCATCCAAAATCTGTTCTTTTCTTTGCAGTATCAGTAAGATCTTTGACAGAATGACTCCTGTCATGGAGCTGATTTTCATACCTAACGATATTTGTGGTAGCTGCAAGTTGAGTTTTTGGCCTAAGAATGCACTAAACTTTGAAACCTAAGAGTGAAGAAACCATCTTCCAACAAAATGTTAAGAAAGAACTAGCACAAACTTGTTTCTTTCACTTACTTAACTTTGGAAATTGAACAACTTGTGATGTTCAGTGTTGCTCTACATCTACTCTTAGTATTGGAAGCAGTTTTACACTGTATTTCAAAGTACGTTTTGAAAAGAAGCTTACTTTTGCGAGTTAAGCATGTTGTTTTTCAGCCAACATCTGTACTTTATCTTGGAGTGTCAGAAAGATCTTTGGCAGAATGACTCAACATGGAGATGATTTTCATACCTAAAGTCTTTCTTGTTCCAGCAAGTTGGGTTTTGAGCCTAAGAATGAACTACACTTTCAAGGCAAACTAAGACTAAAGAAACACTTTTTGAACGAAATGTTAAGAAAGAACTAGCACAAGCTTGTTTCTTCCACTTACTTAACTTTGGAAGTTGAACAACTTGTGATGTCCAGTGTTGCTCTACATCTACTCTTAGTATTGGAAGCAGTTTTACACTGTATTTCAAAGTACATTTTGAAAAGAAGCTTACTTTAACGAGTTAAGCATGTTGTTTTTCAGCCAAAATCTGTACTTTTCCTTGCAGTATCAGAAAGATCTTTTGCAGAATGACTCCACTCATGGCCCTGATTTTCATACTTAAAGATCTTTGTTGTAGCTGCAAGATTTGTTTTGGGCATAAGAATGCACTGCACTTTCAAAGCAAATTAAGACTAAAGAAACCCTCTTTCAAAGAAATGTTAAGAAAGAACTAACACAAACTTCTTATGCCCAAACTAGAAACTTAACTTGTGGTTAAGTTATCCTAAACCATAATCCTAACCCTAACACTATCCCTAAACACTAAACCTAACCCTAACCCTATGATACTTGTGGTAGCTGCAAGTTGAGTTTTGGGCCTAAGAATGCACTACACATTCCAAGCAATCTAAGCGTAAAGCAGGCCTCTTCCAATGAAATGCTACGATCTTTCTGCTAGGGTGATGATTAAAGTTTGGCTTAGGGATAGGTTGAGGGTTAGAGTTAGAGTTTAAGGATAGTGTTAAGGTTAGTGTTAGGGTTGAGGAATAGTGCTAGGGTGAGAGTTAAAGTTTAAGGATAGTGTTAGAGTTAGGGTTAGGTTTAGGGTTCGGGTTTAAGGATAGTGTTAGGGATAGGGTTAGGGTTGAGGGCTAGTTTTAGGGTTAGGGATTAGGGATAGTCTTAGGGTTAGGGTTTAGGGATAGTGTTACGGTTAGGGTTAGGGTTGAGGGACAGTGTTAGGGTTAAGGTTTAGGGATAGTGTTAGGATTAGTATTAGGGTTGAGGAATAGTGTTAGAGTTAGGGTTACTGTTAGGGTTACTGTTTAGGGATAGTGCTAGGATTAGGGGTGGGGTTTAGAGATATTGTTAGGTTAAGGGTTACTGTTTAAGGATAGTTCTAGGGTTAGGGCTAGGGTTTAAGAATAGTGTTAGCATTATGGTTAGAATTAGGGTTTAAGGATACTGCTAGGGTTAGGGTTAGGATGGAGGGATATTTTTAGGGTTAGGGTTACTGTTTAGGGATAGTGTTAGGGTTAGGGGTGGGGTTTAGAGATAGTGTTAGGGTTAGAGTTAGGGTTTAAGGATAGTGTTAGGGTTAGTGTTAGGGTTGATGATAGTGTTAGGGTTAGGGTTACAGTTTAGGGATAGTGCTAGGGTTAGGGTCAGAGTTTAGGGCTAGTGTTAGGGTTAGGGTTACTGTTTAAGGATAGTGCTAGGGTTAGAGCTAGGGTTGAAGGATAATGTTAGGGTTAAGATTAGGGCTTAGGGTTTAAAGTTAGTGTTAGTCTTATGGTTAGGGTTGTGGGATAGTGTTAGGGTTAGGGTTTAGGGATAGTGTTAGGATTAATGTTAGGGTTCAGGAATAGTGTTAGGGTTAGGCTTAGGGTTAGGCTTAGGGTTACTGCTTAGGGATAGTGTTAGGGTTAGGATTAGGGTTTAGGATAGTGTTAGGGTTACTGTTTAAGGATAGTGCTTGCCTTAAGGTTAGGGTTGAAGGAAAGTGTTAGGGTTAGGGTTTGGTTTTATGGATAGTATTAGGGTTAGGGTTAGGGTTTAGGGCTAGTGTTATGGTTAGGGTTACTGTTTAAGGATAGTGCTAGGGTTGAGGTTAGGGTTTAAGGATAGTTTTAGGGTTAGGGTTAATGTTAGGGTTTAAGGATAGTGTTAGGTTAGGGTTCAGGTTGAGGGAAAGTGTTAGAGTTAGGGTTTAGGGATAGTGTTAGGGTAAGAGTTTAAGGATAGTGTTAGGGATTGGGTTAGGTTGGAGGGATAGTGTTGGGGTTATGGTTATGTTTGATGGATACCGATAGGGTTAGAGTTACTGTTTAGGGATAGTGCTAGGGTTAGGGTTAGTGTTTAAGGATAGTGTTAGCGTTAGTGTTAGGGTTTACGGGTAGTGTTAGGGTAGTGTTAGGGTTAGGGTTAGGGTTTAGGATGAGGGTTACGGTTAGGGTTACTGTTTAGGGATAGTGCCAGGGTTAGGGTTAGGCTTTAGGGCTAGTGTTAGGGTTAGGGTTACTGTTTAAAGATAGTGCTAGTGTTAGGGTTAGGGTTTAAGGTTCATGCTAGGATTAGGTTTATAGTTAGGGTTTAAGGATAGTGTAAGGGCTAGGGTTAGGTTTGAGGGATAGTGTTAGAGTTAGGTTTACTGTTTAGGGATAGTGCTAGGATGCGGGTTAGTGTTTAGGAATAGTATTAGGGTTAGGGTTACTGTTTAAGGATAATGCTAGGGTTATGATTAGTGTTTAAGGATAGTGTTAGGGCTAAAGTTAGGGTTTAGGAATAGGGTTACGGTTATGGTTACTGTTTAGGAATAGTGTTGGGGTTAGGGTTAAGTCTAGGGTTACAGTTTACGGATATTGTTACGGTTAAGGTTACCATTTAGGGATAGTGCTAAGGCTAGGGTTAGGGTTTAAGGATAGTGTTCGGTTTTAGTGTTAGGGTTTTTGACAGTGTTAGGGTTAGAGATAGGGTTTAAGAATAGGGTTAGGGTTAGGGTTACTGTTAAGAGATAGTGCTAGGGTTAGCGTAAGGCTTTAGGGCTAATGTTAGGCTTAGGGTTACTGTTTTAGGATAGTGCTAGTGTTAGGGATGGGGTTAAGCTTTAGAGATAGTTTTAGGGTTAGGCTTATGGTTTAGGAATAGGATTAGGGTTAGTGTTAATTTTAGGGATCGTGCTATGGTTAGGGCTAGGGTTAAGGACTAGTGTTAGGGATAGGGTTACTGTTTATGAGTAATGGTAGGTTTAGGTTTAGGGTTTAAAGATAGTTTTAGGGTTAGGGTTAAAGTTTCTTGATAGTGCTAGGGTTACGGTTATGGTTTAAGGATGGTGTTAGGGTTACAAATAGGGATAGGGTTTAGAGATAGTGTTAGGGTTAGGGTAATGGTATACGGATACTGTTATGTTTAGGGCTACGATTTAGAGATAGTGCTAGGATTAGGGTTAGGCTTTAGGTCTAGTGTTAGGGTTAGGGTTACTGTTTAAGGATAGTGCTAGGGTTAGGGTTAAGGTTTAAGGAGAGTTTAGGATTAGGGTTAGAGTTAGAGTTGAAGTATAGTGTTAGGGTTGGTTAGGAATAGGATTAGGGTTGGGTTACTGCTTAGGGATAGTGCTAGGGTTAGTGTTAGGGTTAAGGGCTAGTGTTAGGGATAAGGTTACGGTTAAAGGCCCACCCCACTTCCAGACCCCCAGGCCCCAGACTCCACCTTCTAGGTAGGTAGCCAGCATCTCCTTGAGGCGGTTTTTTTTTTCTCTTTTCTCTTGACCCCCCTGCATTCCCTTGTTAACACCTAGCCCTCCTTCTCCCCCCAGACTTTCCTGGACTGCCAGCAGGCAATAGCGTATCCTGCAACCTTCTGGTGAAATTAGCACGGCGTGCGACTTTTTCTTTATTTTTCTGTGTTGTCTTTCCTTTCATTGCATAGTGTCCTCTCCTAGTTATTTTTACAGTGCCAGACAGACTAGACAGGTCTAGAATCATATATCTGAAAGTTCCTAGGACGGTAAGTGTCTTTGGGATCCTCTGTAGTACTGATCCCCTTTGAAAAAGGAGATTCTGCTTGTTAGACACTTCTGTAGAGTTCCCTGCCTGAAAACACATTGGTAAAAACAACAGAAGAGAGACTTCAACAAACAGCTATTCCCATCAAAAAGGAAAGACTCTTACTTCTCGTGGGACAAAAGTTCTCCCAAGAAGTCTTTAAAAGGGAACTAATCCTCCAATGGCTAAAGGTAGAAAAAGAGCCTCAGGTCTGAATAAACAAGAAAATATGTCTCCAACAAAGGAAAATGCCCCTCCATGTCTCGTAAATATGGAGGACGTTACCAAAATGACAGACACAGAATTCCGAACATTCATGGTGACCAAATTCTGTGAATTGGAAAAAAAAAGAGACAACGAACTACAGGAAATTAGGAAGTCCTTCCAGGATATGAAAGAAGAAATGGATACTCTGAGAAAGAATCAGGTGGAACTATTAGAGATAAAGTCTATAATACAAGAAATCAAAAACTCTCTGGAAAGTATTAAGAGCCGATTAGACCATGCTGAAGATCGAATCTCTGATGTAGAAGATAAAACCTCTGATCTAGAAAAAAACTACAAAAAGATCGAGAAAATAACTAAAAAACATGAGGATAATATACGAGAAATACTAGACTCTATTAGACGCCCAAACATCAGAATAATCGGCATCCCAGAAGGTGAAGAAACTAATAGCGGAATGGAAAATCTATTCCATGACATCTTGGAAGAAAATTTCCCAAGCCTAGAGAGGCACCGAACCATCCGGACCCAAGAAATACAAAGGACCCCAAATAGAATCAACCCCAGAAGATCTTCCCCAAGGCACATCTTAGCCAGGCTGTCTAACGTCACAGAAAAAGACATGATACTAAAACTGGCAAGAGAGAAACGAGAAATAACTTACAAAGGCCATCCCATAAGACTAACACCAGACCTCTCATCAGAAACAATGCAAGCAAGAAAAGAATGGGAAGACATACTGAGAGTGTTAAGAGAGAAACAATTTCAGCCAAGACTATTATACCCTGCAAGATTATCCTTCATTTGGGAAAAAAAGATTAAAATCTTCTCAGACAAACAAAACCTGAAAGAATTTGCCAACACCAGACCAGCTCTTCAAGAAATCCTGAAGAAAGTACTGTTCCAGGAAAACTAAAGACGCAACAGCCAGAAACAAAGAAATAACAGGCAACTAAGACAATGGCTAACTTAAATGTCGGTACAGACCCTATAACATCGATAATAACATTGAATGTTAATGGGTTAAATTCTCCAATCAAGAGACACAGACTGGCTGAATGGATAAAAAAACAGAAACCCTCTATCTGTTGCCTACAAGAAACCCACCTCATGGAAAAAGACATACATAGACTGAAAGTGAAGGGTTGGAAAAAGGTTTTCCATGCAGTTGGGAACCAAAAAAGAGCTGGAGTTGCGATACTAATTTCTGACAAAATAGGCTTTAAAACAAAAAGTGTCCGAAGAGACAAAGAAGGGCACTATATCATAGTAAAAGGCTCTATAGATCGAGAAGATATAACGCTTATTAATATCTATGCTCCTAACACAGGAGCACCCAAATATGTGAAGGAAAGATTGTTAGATCTGAAAGGGGAGATAGACTGCAACACACTAATTGTTGGAGATCTCAACACCGCATTATCCCCTCTGGACAGATCATCTAGGCAAAAAATAGGTAGAGAGATCAAGGACCTAAATGATACCATAAATCAATTGGACTTAACATACATCTATAGAACTTCCCACCCAAAAACCACAAGATATAGTTTTTTCTCACCCCGACATGGAACTTTCTCGAAGATTGAACACATCATAGGACACAAAGCAAGCCTCTGCAGATTCAGAGGCATAGAAACTATTTCCAGCATCTTCTCTGACCATGATGGAATTAAACTCGAGTTTAATTTCAAGAGAAATCCTCAAAAATACCTAAAAACATGGAAACTAAATAACCTACTCCTGAATGACTCCACTATTATCGAAGAAATAAAGTCCGAAATCAAAAGATTCATGAAAGCCAATGAAATGAAGATACAAGTTTCCATAATCTTTGGGACACTGCCAAAGCAGTCATAAGAGGGAAGTTCATAGCAATTAGTGCACATAAGAGGAAGACAGAGAAAAGGCTAATGGATCACCTAACATCAAGCCTTAGAGAATTGGAAAAGCAACAGCAAAAAAATCCAAAAAATTACAGGAGAAAGGAAATAATAAAGATCCGAGCAGAAATAAATGAAATAGAAAATAAACGTACTATACAGAAAGTAAGTGAAAGCAAAAGCTGGTTCTTTGAAAGGATAAACAAAATTGATACCCCACTAGCGAGACTTATTAAGAAGAAGAGAGAAAGGAACCAGGTGAATCAAATCTGCAATGAGGCTGGTAACATAACAACAGACATAGTAGAAATTCAAAACATCATTAGAGGATATTTTGAACATCTATACGCTAAGAAACAAGATAATCTGGATGAGATGGACAAATTCCTGGACAAATATAATCTACCAAGAATGAGCCAGGAAGAAATAGAAAGTCTGAATAGGCCCATAACAAGCCAGGAGATTGAATCAGTAATAAGTAACCTCCCAACAAAGAAAAGCCCTGGCCCCGATGGATTCACCTCTGAATTCTACAAAACTTTCAAAGAAGAGTTAACTCCCATTCTGCTCAAATTATTTCTAAAGATCCAAAAGGGTGAATCTCTCCCTAATTCATTCTATGAAGCCTCTGTCACCCTCATCCTCAAAACAGATAAGGACAGGACAAGGAAGGAAAACTATAGACCAATATCTCTGATGAACATAGACTCAAAGATTCTCAACAAGATACTAGCAAATCGTATTCAACAACTTATACAGAAGATCATACACCATGATCAGGTAGGCTTTATTCCAGGAATGCAAGGTTGGTTCAACATACGCAAAACCATAAATGTAATACACCATATTAATAGGAAGAAAGACAAAAACCATATGGTCATATCGATTGACGCAGAAAAAGAATTTGATAAGATACAACATCCTTTCATGATCAAGACTCTTAGCAAAATCGGCATAGAAGGGCCATTTCTCAATACAATAAAAGCCATCTATGAAAAACCCATAGCGAACATCATCCTGAACGGAGAAAAGCTGAAAGCTTTCCCACTAAACACAGGAACAAGACAAGGATGCCCACTTTCTCCTCTCCTTTTCAATATAGTACTGGAAGTCCTCGCCAACGCAATCAGAAAAGAGGAAAAAATAAAGGGCATTCGAATAGGAAAAGAAGAGGTGAAACTCTCTCTATTTGCAGATGACATGATTGTATACATAGAAGACCCAATGGTCTCCATGGAAAAACTACTGGAAATAATACATGAATTCAGTAAAGTTGCAGGATATAAAATCAATATACAGAAATCGATAGCATTTCTATATACGAATAACAGGCAGACTGAGATAGAACTGAAAAAACTTATTCCGTTTACCATAGCCACTAAAAGTATAAGATATTTAGGAATAAATCTAACCAAAGAAGTTAAAGACCTCCACAAGGAAAACTATGAGAGGGTAAAAAAAGAAATTGAAAATGACACCAAAAAATGGAAAGACATCCCATGTTCATGGATTGCAACAGTTAATATAATCAAAATGGCAATTCTACCCAAATTAATCTACCTATTTAATGCAATGCCAATCAAAGTACCAGACACATTCTTCACAGATCTAGAAAAGACAATCTTAAAATTTGTCTGGAATCATAAAAGACCCCGTATTGCCAAAGCACTTCTACACAAGAAGAATGGAGTGGGTGGCATCTCCATCCCTGATCCAAAAATATATTACAAAGCTGTGGTAATAAAGACAGCATGGTATTGGCACAGAAACAGACATGTGGACCAATGGAACAGAATAGAGTCCCCAGAAATAAGTGCCCAAACATACAGTCAACTGATCTTTGACAAGGGGTACCAGTCAATCCAGTGGGAAAATGAAAGCCTCTTCAGCAAGTGGTGCTGGAGAAACTGGACTTCCACTTGCAGAAAGATGAATCTGAACCCCTACCTCTCCCCTTTGACAAGAATCAAGTCAAGGTGGATCAAGGATCTAAATCTAAGACCTCAAACTATAAAGCTGCTCCTGGAGAATGCTGGGGAAACTCTGGGAGACATTGGTGTAGGGAAAGACTTCCTAAAGAAGACCCTGAAAGCAGAGTCCATCGTCCACAAAATAGACAAGTGGGATTACATCAGACTAAGAAGTTTCTGCATGGCCAAAGACACAGTAGTTAGTGTGAATCGACAGCCCTCAGAATGGGAAAATATTTTTGTAAATGTTGCATCAGATAAGGGACTGATAACCAGAATACACAAGGAACTAAAAAAGGTGTTTGGAAAAAAGATGAGCAACCCTATTAAAAGATGGGAGAAGGAGATGAAGAAAACACTCTCTAAAGATGACATACGAATGGCCAAAAGGCATATGAAAAACTGTTCAACCTCCCTCATCGTAAGGGAAATGCAGATAAAAACAACAATGAGGTACCACCTAACCCCAATCAGATTGTCTAATATTAAAAAAACAAAAATTGATAAGTGTTGGCGGGGGTGTGGTGAAAGGGGAACTCTTTTACACTGCTGGTGGGAATGTAGATTGGTCCAACCACTGTGGAGAATAATTTGGAGATTCCTCAAAAATCTACAGATAGATCTGCCATATGATCCAGAGATCCCACTCCTCGGTATCTACCCAAAGGACAGAAGAATCCTTCATTGGAAAAGTGCTTGCACATCGATGTTTATTGCAGCACTATTCACAATTGCTAAGTCATGGAACCAACCCAGATGCCCCCGTATGGAGGAATGGATTGAAAAACTGTGGCACATATACTCTATGGAATACTACTCAGCAATAAAAACCAACAGAGCCCTGGCTTTTGACAGAAAGTGGAAGAATATGGAAGATGTACTGCTGAGTGAGGCAAGCCAGGCTATGAAGGAGAGACATTGTATGTCCCCACTTAACATATACCGTTTGTCTGCATTCTATGTCTGAAACTGATTGACTAACAGTTGAACAAACACAAGAGATGGGTGTGAGTGTCAGATGGGGTGTGTGTGGAGGAGTGGGGCCCAACGAAAGACATTTGGAGAAGGGATACAGAGGTAGAGCATTGACGCGATGGGGTAGTGTGGTGTTATCTGTTGAAGATATTTCGATCAACGGGTCTGGGGAGAAATGTTCACATATCGAAATGGTCTCATTGTAAGCCAAAAAATATGATTGAAAGTATATACAAAAATAAATAAAGTAATTAAAAAAAAAGAATAGTGTTAGGGTTAGGGTTAGGGTTTGGGATAGTGTTAGGGTTAGGCTTTAGGGATAGGGTTTAGTTAGGGTTATTGTTTAAGGATAGTGCTAGGGTTAGGGTTAGGCTTTAGGGCTAGAGTTAGGGTTAGGATTACTGTGTTAGGATAGTGCTAGGGTTAAGGTTAGGGTTTAAGGATAGTGTTAGGGTTACGGTTAGTGTTAGGGTTAAAATATAGTGTTAAGGTGAGGGTTACGGTTGAGTGATAGTGTTAGGGTTAGGGTCTAGGGATAGTGTTAGGATTAGTGTTAGGGTTTAGGAATAGTGTTAGGGTTAGGATTACGGTTTAGGGATAGTGTTAGGGTTAGGGATACTGTTTAGCGATAGTGCTATGGTTAGGGTTAGGGTTTAAGGATAGTGTTAGGGTTAGGGTTAGAGTTAGGGTTTAGGAATAGTGTTAGGGTTAGTCTTATGGTTTAGGGATAGTGTTAGGGTTAGGGTTACTGTTTAGGGATAGTGCTATGGTTAGGGTTAGGGTTTACGGATAGTGTTAGGGTTAGGGTAAGGGTTAGGGTTTAGGGATAGTGTTAGGGTTAGTGTTAGGGTTAGAGATACTGTTTAGGGATAGTGCTAGGGTTAGGGTTAGGATTTAGGGTTATTGTTAGGTTAATGGTTGCTGTTTAAGGATAGTGCTAGGGTTAGTGTTAGGGTTTAAGGGTAGTGTTAGGTTTAGGGTTAGTGTTAGTGTTTAAGGATAGTGTTAGGTTTATGGTGATGGTTGATGGATAGTTTTAGGGTTAGGGTTGAGGGATACACTTAGGGTTAGGATTTAGAGAAAGTGTTAGGGTTAGGGTTTAAGGATAGTGTTAGAGTTAGCGTTATGTTGGAGGGATAGTGTTAGTGTTAGGGTTACGGTTTTGGAATAGTGTTAGAGTTAGGTTTAGGCTTTAGGGCTATTGTTAGGGTTAGGGTTACTGTTTTAGTATAGTGCTAGGTTTAGGCTTAGGCTTTAAGGACAGTTTTATGGTGACGGTTAGGGTTGAGGGATAGTGTAAGGGTTTGGATTTAGGGCTAGTTTTAGGGTTAGGGTTACTGTTTAAAGATAGTTCTAGGGTTAGGGTTAGAGTTTAAGGATAGTGTTAGTGTTAGGTTTAGGGTTTAGGAATAGGATTAGGGTTAAGGTTACACTTTAGGGATAGTGCTAGAGTTAGGGTTAGGGTTTAGTACTAGTGTTAGTGTTAGGGTTACTGTTGAAGGATAGTGCTACGGTTAGGTTTAGGGTTTAGGGATTGTGTCAGGGTTAGGGTTACGTTTTAGGAATAGTATTCGGGTTAGTGTTACTCTTTAGGGATAGTGCTAAGTTTAAGGTTAGGGTTTAGGGATTGTGTCAGGGTTAGAGTTAGGGTTTAGGGATAGGTTTAGGGTTAGGGTTTTAGGATAGTGTTAGAGTTAGTGTTAGGGAGGAGGGATAGTTTTAGGCTTAGGGTTACAGTTTAAGGATAGTGTTAGGGTTGGTCTAAGGGTTTAGGGCTAGTGTTAGGGTTAGGGTTACTGTTTAAAGATACTGCTAGTGTTTGGGATAGGTTATAAGGATAGTGTTAGGGTTAGGGTTATGGTTAGGGTTTAGGGATAGATTTAGGTTTAGGGTTAGGGTTTAGGAATAGGATTAGGGTTAGGGTTATTGTTTAGGGATAGTGCTAGGGTTATGGTTAGGGTTTAGGCCTAGTGTTAGGGATAGCGTTACTGTTTAAGGCTAGTGCTACGGTCAGGTTGAGGGTTTAACGATATTGTTAGGGTTAGGGTTACAGTTTAGGGACATAGCTAGGGTTAGGGTTAGGTGTTAGGGCTAGTGTTACGGTTAGGGTTACTGTTTAAGGATGATGCTAGGGTTAGGATACTTGTTTAAGGATAGTGTTAGGGTTAGGGTTAGGGTTAGGGATAGGGTTTAGGGATAGTGTTAGGGTCAGGGTTATGGTTTACGGATATTGTTAGGGTTAGGGTTAAGGTTTATGGATTGTGCTAGGGTTAGGGTTAGGGTTTAAGGATAGTCTTAGGGTTAGGGTTAAGGTTAGAGTTTAAGGATAGTGTTAGGGTTAGAGTTAGTGTTGAGGGATAATTTTAGGGTTAGGTTTTAGGGATACTCTTAGGGTTAGGGTTTAGTGATAGTGTTAGGGTTAGGGTTAGGGTTGAGGGATAGTTTTAGGGTTAGGGGTTAGGGATAGTGTTTGAATTAGTGATACGGTTGAGCAATAGTGTTAGGGTTTCGGTTAGTGTTTTCGGATAGTGTTAGTGTTATGGTTAATGTTTAAGGGTGGTGCTAGGGTTAGGGTTAGTTTTTAAGGATAGTGTTAGGGTTAGGGTTAAGGTTTAGGTATAGGGTTAGGGTTACAGTTTGGGGATAGTGCTATTGTTAAGGTTAGGGTTTAGGGCTAGTGTTAGGGTTAGAGTTACTGTTTAAGGATAGTGCTAGGGTTAGGGTTAGGGTTTAAGGATAGTGTTAGGGTAAGGGTTAGGGTTGCGGGATAGTGTTAGGGTCAGGGTTTAGGGATAGTCTTAGAGTGAGGGTTTAGGGATAGTTTTAAGGTTAGGGTTTAAGGATAGTGTTAGGGTTAGGGTTACAGTTTAGGGATAGTGTTAAGGTTAGGGTTACTCTTTAAGGATAGTGCTTGGGTTAGGGTTAAGGGTTTAAGGATAGTGTTAGGGTTGGGGTAGTGTTTAGGGACAGTGTTAGGGTTAGGGTTAGATTTTAAGAATAGGGTTAGTTTTAAGGTTACTGTTTACGGATAGTGCTTGAGTTAGGTTTATATTTTAAGGATAATGTTAGGGTTAGTGATAGGGTTTAAGGATAGCGTTAGGGTTAGGTTTAGGGTTGACGGATATTGTTAGGGTTAGGTTTACGGTTTAGTGATAGTGTTAGGGTTAGGATTACTGTTTAGTGATAGTGCTAGGGTTAGGGTTTTGGTTTAGGGATACGGTTAGGGTTAGGGTTATTGTATAAAGATATTGTTGGGTTAGGGTTAGGGTTTAGCGCTATTGTTAGGGTTAGGGTTCCTGTTTAAGTATAGTGCAAAGGTAGAGTTAGGGTTTAAGTATAGTGTTTGGGTTAGGGTTAGGGCTTAAGGATAGTGTGAAGGTTAGGGTTAGGATTGAGGGATAGTTTTAGAGGTAGGGTTATGGTTTAGAGATAATTTTAGGTTGAGAGTTATTGTTTAGGGATAATGCTAGGGTTAGAGTTAGGGTTTAGGGATACTGTTAGGGTTATGTTTTCTGTATAAGGATAGTTCCAGAGTTAGGGTTAGGGTTAAGGATAGTGTTAGGGTTATTGTTAGGGTTAGTGTTTAAGGATAATGTTAGGGTTAGGGTTGTTTTGAGGGATAGTGTTAAGTTTAGGGTTACGTTTTTGGGATAGTGTTAGGGTTAGGGTTACTGCTTAAGGATAGTGCTTGGGTTAGGGTTAGGGTTTAAGTATAGTGTTCGGGTTAGGGTTAGGGTTTAGGGACAGTGTTAGGGTTAGGATTAGTGTTTAGGAATAGGGTTAGGGTTAAGGTTAGGGTTTAAGGATAGTTTTAGGGTTAGGGTTAGGGTTTAGGGACAGTATTAGGGTTAGGATTCGTGTTTAGAAATAGGGTTAGGGTTAGGGTTACTGTTTAGGGATAGTGCTAGGGTTAGTGTTAGCGTTTAGGGATTGTGTTAGGTTTAGGGTTACAGTTTAAGGATAGTGCTATTGTTGAGGTTTGGGTTTAAAAATAGTGTTTGTGTTAGGATTAGGATTTAGGGATAGTGTTAGGGTTAGGGTTAGGGTTTCGGAACAGGGTTAGGGTTAGGGTTAATGTTTAGGGATAATGCTAGTGTTATGGTTAGCGTTTAGGGCTAGTGATAGGGATAGGGTTACTGTTTATGGATAGTGCTAGGGTTAGGGTTAGTGTTTAAGGTTAGTTTTAGTGTTATGGTTAAATTTAGGGTTTAAGGATAGTGTTAGGTTTAGGGTTAGAGTTGAGGGATAGAGTGAGTGTTAGGGTTAATGTTTAGGGATAGTGCTAGGGTTAGGGTTAGGGTTTAAGGATAGTGTTAGGGTTTGGGTTACGGTTTAGGGGTAGTGCTAGGGTTAGGGTTAGGTTTTAGAGCTAGTGTTAGGGTTAAGGTTACAGTTTAAGGATAGTCCTAGGGTTAGGGTTACTGTTTTAGGATAGTTCTAGGTTAGGGTTTATGTATAGTGTAAGTGTTAGGGTTAGGGTTACTCTTTAGTGCTAATGCTAGGGTTAGGTTTAGGGTTTAAAGATATTGTTAGGCATAGGGTACGTGTTAGGGTTTAATGATAGTGCAAGGGTTAGGGTTAGGTTTGAGGATTAGTGTTACGGTCAGGCTTTAGGGATAGTCATAGGGTGAGGGTTTTCTTTTAGTTTTAGGGTTAGGGTTTAAGGAAAGTGTTAGCGTTAGGTTGGAGGTCTAGTGTTAGGGTTAGGGTTAAAGTTTAGGGATAGTGTTAGGGGTAGGTTTACTATTAGCAATAGTGCTAAGGTTAGGGTTAGAGTTTAGGGATTGTGTCAGGGATAGGGTTAGGATTTAGGGAAAGTTTCACGGTTAGGGTTACGGTTTATAGATAGTGCAATGATTAAGGTTAGGGTTTAGGGATAGTGTTAGGGATAGGGTTAGGGTTAAGAATAGGGTTAGGGTTCGGATTACAGTTTATGGATAGTGCTAGGGTTAGTGTTAGGTTTTAGGGCTTGTGTTAGTGTAAGGTTACTGTCTAAAGTAGTGCTAGTGTTAGGGTTAGGGTTTAAGGATAGTGTTATGATGAGGGTTGGGGTTTAAGGATTGTGTTAGGGTTAGGGTTTAAGGATAGTGTTAGAGTTCGGGTTAGGGTTCAGGGATACTTTTAGGGTTAGTGTTACGGTTTAAGGATAGTGTTAGGGTTAGGGTTAGGGTTTAGGGCTAGTGCTAGGCTTAGGGTTACTCCTTAACGATAGTGCTAGGGTTAGGGTTAGGGTTAGGGTAAACAGTAACAGTAACCCTAACCCAAACACAATTCCTAAACCCTAACCTTAACTCTATTACTATTCTTTAACAGTAACCTTAATCCTAAAACTGTCTCTATACCCTAACCCTAGTCCTAGCACTATCCCAAAACGGTAACCCTAACACTTACACTATACCTAAACCATAACCCTAACCCTAACACTATTCATCACCCCTAACAATCATCCTAACACTATACCTAAACCTTACCACTAACAATATCCCTCAACCCTAACCCTAACCCTAGCACTATCCCTAAACAGTAACCCAAACCCTAACAGTATCCTTAAACCCTAACCCTAACCCTAGCACTACCCTTAAACAGTAAATCTATCCTAACACTAGCACTAAGCCCTAACCCTAACCTTAGCACTTACCCTAAACAGTAACCCTAACCCTAATCTTATGCCTAAACCCTAACACTAACCATAAGACTATACCTAAACCTTAACCCTAACCGTAACTCTAACCCTAGCACTGTCCTTAAACAGTAACCCTAACCTAAACACTAGCCCTAAAACCTAACCCTAAGCCTAACATTAACCATAAACACTATTCCTAACCCTAATTCTATTCCTAAACCATAACCCTAAACCTAACCCTAACACTATCCTTAAACCCTAACCTTAAGACTATCCCTAAATCCAAACCCTAACCCTATCCTTCAACTAAAACCCTAACCGAAACACAATCCTTAAACCATAACCCTAACCCTATACCTAACCCAAACCCTAACACTATCCTTAAACCTTAACCCTAACCCTAACACTATCCTAAAACAGTAATCCTCACCCTAACATTAGCCCTAAAGTCTAACTCTAACCATAGCCCTATCCCTAAACCATAACCTTAACACTAACATATCCGTAAACAGTAACCCTCACCCTGACACTATCCCTACACCCTAACCCTAGTCCTAACCCTAACACTATCCTTAAACCATAACCCTAAACCAAGGACTATCCTTAAACAGATACCCTAACCCTAACACTATCCCTCTACCCTAACCCTAACACAAACTATCCTTAAACAGTAACCCTAACCCTAATATTATCCCTAAACAGTAACCCTAACAGTAGCACTATCCCAAAACAGTAACCCTAACTGTAAAACTATCCCTAAACCGTTACACGAACCCTAACACTATACCTCAACCCTAACCCTAACCCTAACACAATCCTTAAACCCTAACCCTAACCCTAACTCTAACATTATCCTTAAACCCTAACCCTAACCCTAGCACTATCCCTCAACACTAACCCTAACCCTAACATTATCCTTAAACCCTAACCCTAGCACTGTCCTTAAACAGTAACCCTAACCCTAACACTATCTCTAAACCCTAACACTAACCCTACCACTATCTCTACACAGAAACCCTAACCCTAGCACTATTCCTAAACAGTAACCCTAACACTAACCCTATTCCTAAACCCTAACCCTAAGCCTAAGACTACCATGAAGCCCTAACCATAACCCTAACACTACCCCTAAGCACAAACCCTAACCCTAACACTATCCCTAAACGGTAACACTAAACCTAACACTATTCCTCAACCCTAAAACAAATTCTAACATTACCGCTAAACCCTAACTCTAACACTATCACTGAACCCTAACCCTAACACTATCCTTAAACCCTAACCCTAACCCTACCACTCTCCTTAAACAGAAACCCTAACCCTAACACTATCCTTAAACCCTCACCCTAACCCTAGCACTATACTTACCCTATCCCTAACACTAGCCCTAAACCCTAACATGAAACCTAGCACTATCCCTAAACAGTAACACAACAATAATCCTATTCATAAACCCTAACCCTAACACTATCCTTATACCCTAACCCTAGCCCTAGCACTATCCCTAAACCACAATCCTAACCCTAACAATATCGATAAACAGTCACCCTATGACTAACATTATCCCTCCAACCTAACTGTAACCCTAACACTATCATTAAACCCTCACGCTAACACTATCCCTAAACCCTCACCCTAACCCTAAGACAATCCTTAAACCCTAAAACTAACCCTAACTCTAACACTATCTTTAAACCCTAACCCTATTCCTAGTACTATTCTTAAACAGTAACCCTAACCATAACACTATCCTTAAACCCTAACCTAACCCTAGGACTATCGCTAAACAGTAACCCCAACCCTTACAGTATCCATAAACCGTAACCCTAACCCTAACGCTATCCCTCAAACCTAACCCTAAACCCAAGACAATCCTTAAAGACTAACTCTAACCCTAACCCTAAAACTATCCTTAAACCATAACCCTAACCCTAGCACTATCCTTAAACAGTAACCCTATCCCTAACACTAGCCCTAAAACCTAACCCTAACCCTAGCACTATCCCTAAACAATAACACTAACCCTAACCCTATTGGTAAAACCTAACCCTACCCCTAACCGTATACCTCAACCCTAACCCTAACCCCAACAGTATCCTTAAACCCTAACCCTAACCCTAACACTGTACTAAAACAGTAACCCAGACACTAACACCCTCCCTAAACTCTAACCCTAACCCTAGCACTATCCCTAAACAGAAACCCTAACCCTAACACTATTTTTAAACCATAACCATAACCTTAACACTATCCCTTAACAATAACCCTAACCCTAACACAGTCCCTAAACCCAAACCCTAAGACTATCCCTAAACTCTATCCCTAAAATTATCCTTCAACCCAAAACCTAACCCTAAAAAAATCCTTAAACCATAACCCTTGCCCTAACCTTAATCCTATTCCTAATCCCTAACCCTATAACGAACACTATCCCAAACCCTAACCCTAACACTAACACCATCCTTAAACACTAACCCTAACCCTAGCCCTATCCCTAAACCGTAACCCTAACCCTAACAGTATCGATAAACCGTAACCCTAACCCTAACACTATCCCTAAACCCTAACCTTAACCCTAACCCTAACGCTATCCTTAAATCATAACCCTAACCCTAGCACTATCTCTAAAAAGTAACCCTAACCCTAACAGTATCTGTAAACCGTAACCCTAAACCTAAAAATATACCTCAACCCTAACCCTAACCCTAACCCTAACACTATCCTAAAACCCTAACTTTAACCCTAACACTCTCCTTACACCCTTACTCGAACCATAGCACTATCCTTAAACAGTAACCCTAACCCTAACCCTATTCCTAAACAATAAATGTAACCATAACACTATGCCTAAACCCTAACCCTAACTATCCTTAAACAGTAACCCAAACTCTAACACTATTCCCAAACTCTAACCCTATCCCTAGCACTATCCCTAAACAGTAATACTAACCCTAACACTATCCCTAAACCGTAAGCCTAACCTTAATACTAACCCTCAACACTAACCCTAACCCTAACACTAGCACTATCCTAAAACAGTAACCTTAACCCTAACACTAGCCCTAAACCCTAACCCTAACTCTAATCCTAGCACTATCCCTAAATAGTAAGCCTAAACCTAACCCCATTCCTTAGCTCTAACCCTAACCCTAACACTATCCTTAGACCCTAATCCTAACAATAGCAATATCCTTAAACAGTAACCCTAACCTAATATTATCTCTAAACACTAACCCTAACCCTAGCACTATCCCTAAACAGTAACTCTAATCCTAACCCTATTCCTCAACCCTAATCCTAACCCTAACACTATCCCTAAACACTAACCCTAACCCTAACACTATCCTTAAAATCTAACCCTAACCCTAGCACTATCCCTAAACAGGAACCCTAACCCTGACAGTATCTGTAAACTGTAAACCTAATCCTAACAATATCCCTCAACCCTAACCCTAACCCTAACCCTAAAACTATCCTTAAACACTAACTCTTACACTAACCCTAACACTGTCCTTAAACCATTACCCTAATCTTAGCACTATCCTTAAACAGTAACCCTAAGCCTAACCCTATTCTTAAACACTACCCTAAAGCTAACACTTTCCCTAAACCTAACACTATCCTTAAACCCTAACCGTAACCCTAACACTATCCTTAAACAGTAACCATAGCCCTAACACTATTCCTAAACTCTAACCCTAACCCTAGCACTATCCCTAAACAGTAAGCCTAACACAAACGCTATTCCTAAACCCTAACCCTAACACTAACACTATCCCAAACCCTTACCCAAACCCTAACACTATCCTTACACCCTAAGCCTAACCAAGCACTATCCCTAAACAGTAACCGTAACCCTAACAATATCCGTAAACCATAACCGTAATCCTAACACTATCCCTAAACCCTAACCCTAACCCTAACCCTAACACTATCCTTAAACCATAACCTTAACCCTAGCACTATCCTTAAACAGTAACCCTAACCCTAACACTAGCCCTAAAACCTAACCCTAACCCTAGCACTATCCCTAAACATTAACCCTAACGCTAACACTATCCTAAAACCCTAACACTAGCGCTATCCTTAAAAAGTATACCTATCCCTAACACTAGCCCTGAACCCTAACCCTAACACTAGCACTAACCCTCAACTGTAACCCTAACCCTAATCCTATTCCTAAAACCTAACACTAACCCTAAGACTAGACCTAAACGCTAACCCTAACCCTAACCCTAACTGTAGCACTATCCTTAAACAGTGATCCTAACCCTAACACTAGCCCTAAAACCTAACCCCAACCTTAGCACTATCCCTAAACTGTAACCGTCTCTCTAACAATATCCTTAAACCCTAAACCAAACCCTAGCACTATCCATAAACAGTAACCCTATCCCTAATACTAGCCCTAAACCCTAACCCTAACCCTACCACTATCCCTAAACAGTAACGCTAAGCCTAATTCTATTCCTAAACCCTAACCATATCCCTAACACTAGCCCTAACCCTAACCCTAACCTTAGCACTACCCCTAAACAGTAACCCTAACCCTAATATTATGTCTCAATCCTAACCCTAACCCTAACACTATCCTTAAACCCTAAATCTAACCATAACCCTAACACTATCCCTAAACCCTAACCCTAATCCTAACCCTAGCAATATCCTTAAACAGAAACCCTAAACCTAACACTATCCTTATACCCTAACCCTAACCCTAGCACTATCCCTAAACAGTAACCCTAACACTATTCCTATACCTAAACCCTGCCCTAACACTAACCCTAAACCCTAACCCTAACCCTAGCACTATCCCTAAACCGCAACGCTAACCCTAACAATATCTGTAAACCGTAACGCTAACTCAAAAATATCCCTCCAACCTAACCCTAACACTATCCTTAAACCCTAAACCCTAACACTATCCTTAAACCCTAACCCTAACACTATCCCTAAACCCTCACCCTAACCCTAACACTATCCTTAAACCCTAACACTAACCCTAACCCTAACACTATCCCTAAACCCTAACCCAACCCCTAGCACTACCCTAACCCTAACACTAGCCCTAAAGCCTAACCTTAACCCTAGCACTATCCGTAAACAGTAACCCTAACCCTAACATTATCCGTAAACCATAACCCTAACTCTAACACTATCCCTCAACCCTAACCCTAACCCTAACCCTAACACTATCCTTAAACCCTAAAACTTAACCCTAACTCTAACCCTGTTTAGGGATAGTGTAAGGGTTAGGGTTAGGGTTGAGGGCTTGTGTTAGGGTTAGGGTTACAGCTTAAGGATAGTGCTAGGGTTAGGATTATGGTTTAAGGATAGTGTTAGGGTTAGGGATAGGGTTTAGGAATATGGTTAGAGTTAGGGTTAGTGTTAGTGTCTGCATAGGGGTCTGGGTGAATCCTGGACAGGGGGTATGGATGGGAGTCGGTGGGGACAGTGTCTCCTTGTCGCCAGGTGCCTTCATGTATACCAGGGAGCTGGCTACTGCAGCCAAAAAAGCCGTCTCTGGAGAGACTAAGGGGATGAAGCACAAGTAGTTTTTCATCCAAAATCTGCACTATTTCTTAGAATATCGGAAAGATCTTGGGCAGAATGACTCCACACATGGAGCTGATTTTCATACCTAAAGATCGTTGTTGTAGCTGCGAGTTTAGTTTTGGGCCTAAGAATGCACTACACGTTGAAAGCAAACTAAGACTAAAGAAACCCTCTTCCAACAAAATTCAAAGAAAGAACTAACACAAATTGTTTCTTCCACTTACTTAACTTTGGAAGTTGAACAACTTGTGATGTTCAGTGTCACTCTACTGCAACTTTTAGTTTTGGAAGCAGTTTCACAGTTTATTTCAAAGAACATTTTGAAATGAAGCTTACTTTCGTGAGAGAAGCATGTTGTTTTTCAGCCAAAATCTCTACTTTTCCTTGGAGTATCAGAAAGATCTTTGGCAGAATGACTCCAGGCATGGACCTGATTTTTATTCCTAAAGATCTTTGTTGTAGCTGCAAGATTTGTTTTGGGCCTAAGTATACACTACACTTTCAAAGCAAACTAAGACTAAGAAACTCTCTTCCAACGAAATGTTAAGAAAGAACTAACACAAACTTGTTTCTTCCACTTACTTAACTTTTGAAGTTGAACAATGTGTGATGTTCAGTGATGTTCCACATAAACTCTTAGTTAGGGAAGCAGATTTACACTGTATTACAAAGTACGTTTTGAAAAGAAACGTACTTTCCTGAGTTAAGCATGTTGTTTTTCAGTCAAAATCAGTACTTTTCCTAGTAGTATCAGAAAGATCTTTGGCAGAATGACTCCTCTCATGGAGCTTATTTTCATACCTAAAGATTTTTGTGGTAGCTGCAAGTTGATTTTTGGGCCTAAGAATGCACTAGACTTTGAAACCTAAGACTAAAGAAACCCTCTTCCAACGAAATGTTAAGAAAGAACTAGCACAAACTTGTTTCTTCCACTTACTTAACTTTGGAAGTTGAACAACATGTGATGTTCAGTGTTCCTCTACTTAAACTTTTAGTTTTGGAAGCAGTTTTACACTGTATTTTAAAGTGCGTTTTGAAAAGAAGCTTACTTTCGTGAGATAAACATGTGGTTTTTCCAGCCAAAATCTCTACTTTTCCTTGGAGTATCAGAAAGATCTTTGGCAGAATGACTCCAGACATGGACCTGATTTTTATACCTAAATATCTTTGTTGTAGCTGCAAGATTTGTTTTGGGCCTAAGTATACACTACACTTTCAAAGCAAACTAAGATTAAGAAATTCTCTTCCAACGAAATGTTAAGAAAGAACTAACACAAACTTGTTTCTTCCACTTAACTTTTGAAGTTGAACAACGTGTGATGTTCAGTGATGTTCCACATAAACTCTTAGGGAAGATTTACACTGTATTACAAAGTACGTTTTGAAAAGAAACGTACTTTCGTGAATTAAGCATGTTGTTTTTTAGTCAAAATCAGTACTTTTAATAGTAGTATCAGAAAGATCTTTGGCAGAATGACTCCTCTCATGGAGCTGATTTTCATACCTAAAGATTTTTGTGGTAGCTGCAAGTTGATTTTTGGGCCTAAGAATGCACTAGACTTTGAAACCTAAGACTAAAGAAACCCTCTTCCAACGAAATGTTAAGAAAGAACTAGCACAAATTGTTTCTTCCACTTACTTAACTTTGGAAGTTGAACATGTGATGTTCAGTGTTCCTCTACTTAAACTTTTAGTTTTGGAAGCAGTTTTACATTGTATTTTAAAGTACGTTTGGAAAAAAAGCTAACTTTCGTGAGATAAGCATGTGGTTTTTCAGTCAAAATCTGTACTTTTCCTTGGAGTATCAGAAAGATCTTCAGCAGAATGACTGCACTCATAGAGCTGATTTTCATACCTAAAGATCGTTGTTATAGCTGGAAGCTGAGTTTTCGAACTAAGAATGCACTACTCTTTGAAAGCAAACTAAGACTAAAGAAACCCTCTTCCAACGAAGCGTTTAGAAAGAACTAACACAAACTTGTCTTTTGCACTTACTTAACTTTGGAAGTTGAACAACTCGTGTTCAATGTTGCTCTACGTCAACTTTTAGTTTTGAAAGCAGTTTTACACTGCATTTCAAACGACGTTTTGAAAAGAAGCTTACTTTCACGAATTAAGCATATTGTTTTTCAGCCAAACTCTGTACTTTTCCTCGGAGTATCCGAAAGATCTTTGGCAGAATGACTCCACTCATGGAGCTGATTTTCATACCTAAAGATCTTGTTGTAGCTGCACGTTGAGTTTTGGGCCTAAGAATGCACTACACTTTCAAAGCAAACTAAAACTAAAGAAACCCTCTTCCATCGAAATGTTACAGAATTTACTCAAACTTTTTCTTCCTCTTCCTTAACTTTGGAAGTTGAACAACTTGTGATGTTCAGTGTTGTGCTACATCATCTCTTAGTTTTGGAAGCAGTTTTACACTGTATTTCAAAGTACGTTTCGAAAAGAAGCTTAATTTTGCGAGTTAAACATTTTGTTTTTCAGCTAAAATCTGTACTTTTCCTTGGAGTATCAGAAAGGTCTTTGGCAGACTGACTCCTCTCATGGAGCTGATTTTCATACCTAAAGATATTTGGGGTAGCTGCACGTAGAGTTTTGGGCCTAAGAATGCACTACACTTTGAAACCTAAGACTAAATAGACCCTCTTCCAACGACATGTTAAGAGAGAACTAGCACAAACTTGTTTCTTCCACTTACTTAACTTTGGAAGTTGAACAACCTGTGATGTTCAGTGTTCCTCTACTTAAACATTTAGTTTTGGAAGCAGTTTTACACTGTATTTTAAAGTGCGTTTTGAAAAGAAGCTTACTTTCGTGAGATAAGCATGTGGTTTTTCAGCCAAAATCTGTACTTTTCCTTGGAGTATCAGAAAGATCTTCGGCAGAATGACTGCACTCATAGAGCTGATTTTCATACCTAAAGGTCTTCGTTGTAGCTGTAAGTTGAGGTTTGGGCCTATGAATGCACTACACTTTGAAAGCACATTAAGGCTAAAGAAAACCTCTTCCAACGAAATGTTAAGAAACAATTTACACAAACTTTTTCTTCCAGTTTCTTGACTTTGGAAGTTGAACAACTTGTGATGTTCAGTGTTGCTGTATATCAACTCCTAGTTTGGAAGCAGTTTTACACTGTATTTCAAAGTACGTTTTGAAAAGAAGCTTACTTTCGCGAGTTAACCATGTTCTTTTCAGCCAAAATCTGTACTTTTCCTTGGAGTATCAGAAAGATCTTTCGCAGAATGACTCCACACATGGTGCTGATTTTCATACCTGAAGATCTTTGTTGTAGCTGCACGTTGAGTTTTGGGCCTAAGAATGAACTACACTTTCAAGGCAAACTAAGACTAAAGAAACCCTCATTCAACGAAATGTTAAGAAAGGACTAACACAAACTTGTTTCTTCCCCTTACTTAACTTTGGAAGTTGAATAACTTGTGATGTTCAGTGTTGCTCTACATCAACTCTTAGTTTGGAAGCAGTTTTACACTGTATTTCTAAGTACGTTTTGAAAAGAAGCTTACTTTTGCAAGTTAATCATGTTGTTTTTCAGCCAAAATTTGTACTTTATCTTGGAATATCAGAAAGATCTTTGGCAGAATGACTCAACATGGAGATGATTTTCATACCTAAAGCCTTTGTTGTTCCAGCAAGTTGAGTTTTGGGCCAATGAATGAACTATGCTTTGAAAGCAAATTAAGGCTTAAGAAACCCTCTTACAACGAAATGTTAAGAAACAACTAACACAACCTTGTTTCTTCCACTTACCTTTGGAAGTTGAACAACTTGTGATGTTCAGCGTTGCTCTACATCAACTCAGTTTTCGAAGCAAGTTTACACTGTATTTCAAAGTACGTTTTGAAAAGAAGCTTACTCTCGCGAGTTAAGCATGTTCTTTTTCAGCCAAAATCTGTACTTTTCTTTGGAGCAGCAGAAAGATCTATGGCAGAATGATTCCATTGTTGTAGCTGCAAGATTTGTTTTGGGCCTAAGTATGCACTGCTCTTTCAGATCAAACTAAGACTAAGAAACCCTCTTCAAACGAAATGTTAAGAAGACACTAACACGAACTTGTTTCCTCCCCTTACGTAGTTTTTGAAGTTGAACAACCTGTGGTGTTCAGTGTTGCACCACATCAACTCTAACTTTGGGAAGCAGTTTTACACTGTACTTCTAAATACATTTTGAAAAGAAGCTTATTTTCGCGAGTTAAGTATGTTGTTTTTCAGCAAAAATCTACTTTTCCTTGGAGTATCAGAAAGATCTTTGGCCGAATGATTCCACTCACGGAGCTGATTTTCATACCTAAAGATCTTTGTAGTAGCTGCAAGTTGAGTTTTGTGCCTGAGCATGCACAACACTTTCAAAGCAAAGACTAAACCCTCTTCCAAAGAAATGTTTAGAAAGAACTAACAACCTTCTTTCTTCCACTTCCTTAGCTTTGGAATTTGAACAACTTGTGATGTTCAGTGTTGCTCTACATCAACTCTTAGATTTGGATGCAGTTTTACACTCTATTTCTTACTTACGTTTTGAAAAGTAGCTTACTTTCTCGAGATAAGCATGTTGTTTTTCAGCCCAAATCAGTACTTTATCTTGGAGTATCAGAAACATCTTTGGCAGAATGACTCAACATGGAGATGATTTTCATACTTAAAGTCTTTGTTGATCCAGCAAGTTGAGTTTTGGGCCTAAGAAAGAACTACACTTTCAAGGCAAACTAAGACTAAAGAAACCCTCTTCCAACGACATGTTAAAAGAGAACTAGCACAAACTTGTTTCTTCCACTTACTTAACTTTGGAAGTTGAACAACCTGTGATGTTCAGTGTTCCTCTACTTAAACATTTAGTTTTGGAAGCAGTTTTACACTGTATTTTAAAGTGCGTTTTGAAAAGAAGCTTACTTTCGTGAGATAATCATGTGGTTTTTCAGCCAAAATCTGTACTTTTCCTTGGAGTATCAGAAAGATCTTCGGCAGAATGACTGCACTCATAGAGCTGATTTTCATACCTAAAGGTCTTCGTTGTAGCTGTAAGTTGAGGTTTGGGCCTATGAATGCACTACACTTTGAAAGCAAATTAAGGCTAAAGAAAACCTCTTCCAACGAAATGTTAAGAAACAATTTACACAAACTTTTTCTTCCACTTTCTTGACTTTGGAAGTTGAACAACTTGTGATGTTCAGTGTTGCTCTATATCAACTCTTAGTTTTGGAAGCAGTTTTACACTGTATTTCAAAGTACGTTTTGAAAAGGAGCTTACTTTCGCGAGTTAAGCATGTTCTTTTCAGCCAAAATCTGTACTTTTCCTTGGAGTATCAGAAAGATCTTTCGCAGAATGATGCTGATTTTCATGGTGCTGATTTTCATACCTAAAGATCTTTGTTGTAGCTGCACGTTGAGTTTTGGGCCGAAGAATGAACTACACTTTCAAGGCAAACTAAGACTAAAGAAACCCTCATTCAACGAAAGGTTAAGAAAGAACTAACACAAACTTGTTTCTTCCCCTTACTTAACTTTGGAAGTTGAACAACTTGTGATGTTCAGTGTTGCTTTACATCAACTCAGTTTTGGAAGCAGTTTTACACTGTATTTCTAAGTTCGGTTTGAAAAGAAGCTTACTTTTGCAAGTTAATCATGTTGTTTTTCAGCCAAAATTTGTACTTTATCTTGGAGTATCAGAAAGATCTTTGGCAGAATGACTCAACATGGAGATGATTTTCATACCTAAAGCCTTTGTTGTTCTAGCACGTTCAGTTTTGGGCCTATGAATGAACTACGCTTTGAAAGCAAATTAAGGCTTAAGAAACCCTCTTACAACGAAATGTTAAGAAACAACTAACACAACCTTGTTTCTTCCACTTACCTTTCGAAGTTGAACAACTTGTGATGTTCAGTGTTGCTCTAAACCAACTCTTAGTTTTGGAAGCCTGTTTACACTGTATTTCAAAGTACATTTGAAAAGAAGCTTACTCTCGCGAGTTAAGTATGTTCTTTTTCAGCCAAAATCTGTAGTTTTCCTTAATTTAAGGAATCCTAATATATTTATTTATTTCACTTGGTGAGGGTGGGTGTGCCCCTGTCCAGTTTCGGCCTAGTCCTATTTTATGTAATGAAAAGATTATCTTTATGCTTATGTTAAATGTATCTTGAAGGGTCTTCAAAAGTTCAAGATTATTTCTGCCTAGATAGAACTTCAGCACACGCTCTATTGTGAGCACAGAGATAAAGCATTGTAATTGACAGTAGGTGATCAGGACCGAGGGGTGGTCGGGGGATTTTTGGAAATCTTATCACATACTCAAGAGAGCTATGTAATTTTTTTTATAGTAGTATATCAGGGAGGCAGGGGGGGGGGGTCGCTTCCCAGCAAGGCTACCACAGTTTCTGGAGCGTACAACAAGCGGCCTTGCCAAACATGTTGAATGGACCCAAGGTTTGTTCCTAGGTTGGGGGGCATACAACAGTGGCCTTGCCAATCGTGCTGAACTGACCAAGGCTATGCTCAAAGGTCAGGGGGCTCAGACAGATCCTGGAGACCTGCCGGGTCAGACTCCTCCATCTCCCCCTTTTTTATTTTGAAGTTTGGAGAGGTGAATTTCAGTTTCTATTGATGATATGGTGGAATGAAATTGTTTGATGATAACTGGAAAGCAAAACAAACATAAGTCTATGGTGAGAGAATGGTTGAAGGCCCCTCTGAGGTGAGATTGAATTTGTTCCCAGGTAATTTGTGTGTGATTGTAAGGTAAAGGAGTAACACAGATCTGTTTATAATCAGCATGACAGGCAGTAGTCAACCGGACCTTAATATTTTGAATTTCTTTTCCTAAATATAAAACTACTTCTAGGGCATTGACTCTGTCAGCCAAATTGTTGGTCAATTTGTTCCTGTTTAAGCAAGGCAGTGGAGACATTAAGAGCTAATTTGTTCATGTGGGAAGCTGTCAAACAAAGAAAAGGCAAAATTATTTAAGAAATAACAAACCATGTATTTAGAAAAAATACAGTGGGTCCAGTTTGGAAAACCAGACTGTGAGGAAATGTCGTTCCAGGAATATTCTGCTGAGGCTGAAAGTAACTTAGGTGGGTGAATAGAAGGTGCAGTGGCTAAAATTGAATTATTATATTCTGTAAGAGAAAGGAAAAGTAGGGTCTAAGCATCACGAGTGTGGTCATCATAACTGGAGGGAAGTAGTTAGTTGTCCTGTGGTTGAAGGAGAACCTGTAACTTGAGTTATAGGGGAAAAAAGTAACATAAAATAGAAGAGGCTTAACACCATAAGCTGAGAAGCAAAGGGGGAGTGATTTCGTGGAAGCTGAAAAGTTAAAGGGAGTTGAGATGCGAGGCTGTTCATGCCCAAGAGGATTTCACCCCATTAGTTTAGAATGATTAGTAGTTACAATTATTTTATTACACCTGGCCAGAGCTGTCATCATAAAATGCTGCTTTGAGGTTGCCACTCTCCTGGCCCTGATGTATTAATTCAGTTGTCAAGGCTGTCCTGGATAATGCCTGCCTACTTTCACAGCTCCCTCCATGCAGTCTATATCATAGATTAAGTTCAATAATTCCAGGACCCTCTGTGCTATGCACAGATTATTTCCTCCAGCCAGTGCTTGGAAAGCTCCCTCCTGTCCCCGATTTCCTCCTGAAAGAATTTTTTTCTCATTCATCCATCCAAAAAACATGTATTTCGTGCCTCTTACGTGTCAGGTCATGTGCCAGAATGAGACATAGTTCGTAATCTCAAGTAGTTAAGAAAAACAAATAATTAGGGCCAACAGGTTGTGTAGTGGTTAAGGTGTTCGACTCCCACTTGGATGACCATGGTTCAAATCCTAGATCCAGCAACTTGAAACTCACCCTCTGTTTGCATGCATGCCCAAAATCCCAAGAGGAGACTGGAGGAGAAAGCATTGCAGCATGGCCATTCTCCCAGGGGGTGATTTCTCACTTTCGCTTTCTCTCTGTCTCTCTAGGTCTCTCCAGAGAGCACATGCACCCTTTAGCAAAAACTCTCAGGGTCAGCAGGTGGCATGGTGGTTAAGGGTGCTGGACTCCCACATGGCTGACTATGGTTTGAGTCCAGAACCTGGCGGCCTGCTTTCTCACTTTCTCTTTTCTTTTCTTTCTTTCTTCCTTCCTTCCTTCCTTCCTTCCTTCCTTCCTTCCTTCCTTTCTCTCTTTCTTTCTATCTTTCTTTCTTTCATTCATTTTCTTTCTTCTTTCTTTCTTTCTCACTCTGTCTCTCTCTGAACAGATAAATAAATAAAGTTCAGTAAGATAATTATTTAAAAAACAAAACAACAAACAAAAATCTCTCCAAAAAACTCCAAATAATTATGCAATAGTGATGTATATTTTTTGGGGGGAGAGGTTTTTCTCTATAGGGTGCGTGCACTCACCAGATAGACAGAGACATAGAGACAGCGAGAAATCACCCCCCAGGGGGGATGGTCACGCCGCAATCCCTTCTCCTCCATTTTCCTCTCAGGATCCTGGGCATGCACGCACACACGCCTGGCGTGAGTTTTAAGCCACCGGGCCCGGGACGTGAACCGCAGTCAACGACGTGGGAGTCCAGTGACATACCCATTACGCTAACTGCTGGTTCCCAATAGTGATGAATATTACGATAGACAGAATTTCATGGGTAGGGACACCTCTCCCTGCCTGGTGCACAGAGGGTAAGTCAGGGTAGGCTACCTGGAGAAAGGGCTATTAATGCTTATAAGATGAACTAGTGTTAAACATTTGAGGACATGCAGTGTGCCAGGAAGTGGCCAGTCATATATTGGGTACTAGAATTTTTGATGTAGGCTAAACAGGACAGATTCTCCCCAACCTCCCTGTCCTCAGGTAGAAACTTGGGTTGATCCTATAGCCCTAGAGAAGACAATGTGGGGACAACACTTGTACTCATTAAGAAAGTGGGGTCTAGGATGGGCACGTGGTGTGGTGGTTAGGGTTGCTGGATTCCACATGGCCGACCCTGCTTCCAGTTTTGGACCTGGTGGCTTGCTTTTGCACTTTCCCTTTCTCTCTCCTTCTCTGGTCAAATTAAAAAATAATAATAACAACAACAGCAATTGGACTTAAATAAATGAATAAATAGATAATTCATAAAAAAAAGGAAGAGAGAGAAAAAGTGGGGTCTGAGACTAGGAGGAGGAAAACAGGACAATGACTGACATGCTCCCTGCATCCTACCGTTCAAGGACCTGCCGCCCCTTCCTTTGAGTTCCTGTCTCTGGCTCCTCATCTCCTCGAGGAGATACAGACATTCAAGTAGCTTGGTTGCCAGGGGCAACCCTAGAAGGCAACCTCATTCCAATGGCAGAAACTGAAGCCCCCAGCCTCCCCCCTCCCCGCCGGGGCTTTATTTCCTGGCTCTGATAGACAATCGGTAGGTGGCTCAACTTGGCCAAGTCCCCTCTGGAAGTGACAGGACGGAACCATTGTGTTCTGGTGGGTCTAAGTGGAGTGTAGAAGATAGCCTTCCAGCCACTCAACAGGGTCCCAAGAAAAGAAAGGTGACCGACAAAACAGTAGATGGCATTTTAATCTACACGTATGCTTAATACTTAATATGAGTAGCATAATCTTGTTTTTTTCTGAGACATGGCCTAATTTATTTCGAGCCTCAGGCTTAGTAACTTACCACTGACAACCTGCAGTTCTGATGCATGTATGTGTAGGTCTGCAGCACTAATGAGATTGCAGAAGTGGTGGATTTCTCGTGCTCACAGTTTTCCTATTGTGCTGAGGTTATCCACCAATATGTTTCCCCTTTCCTGAGCTAGGACCTGTGATCTGGGAATATGGACACTGGAGGAGAAGTCAGAGAAAGCAAGCTCCTTTCAAGAGAGCCACTACTGGTGCGTCTCACATGTAATTGGGTTTACCACGGCTTCCTGCCTCTTTCTCTTGTTCCTGCTGTTCTGCCTGCTTGAACTCCCTGCTGCTGTTCCCATAATGAGGGAAGCCTAGGCAGAGTCAGAGCACTTGAGTTTCTGTTTCTGCTCTGTGACTTGTCAATGTATTTAATCATCCTGAGCCTCAGTTATTTAATCATCCTGAGCCTCAGTTTCTTCACCTGTGAAATGGAAACAGTAACACCTGCCCTATCCAATCACAGAATTGTAACTATTGAAGGAAAGAATTTCTGAGAAAGTGTTTTATAAACTGGAACTAGCAACAGTTATAGAAGAATGATAATAAGGACAACAGAAGAACAAGAAGAAGCAGCTGTTAGTTATGAGTGGTTACTGTGCCCATTGCTGTCCTCTTTATTTACATTCTCTTTCTCTCTTTTTTTAATACCAGAGGGTACATGTGCTAACCGGAGAGACAGAAGAGAGAAAGCACTCACCAGTGGGGCATGGTCATGCCTTGTATCCTTGTTTTCCATTTCTCCATCCTGTCAGAATTTGGGGCATGCACACACCCACAGGCCCCATGTTTCCCTTTTCTTTTCTTTATTTCGTTTTTTTGGGGGAGAGGTTTTTGCTATAGGGCACATGTGCTTGACAGAAAGACAGAGAGAGACAGAGAGACAGAAAGAGAGAAATCACCCTCCAGGAGGAATGGCTACACCGCAATCCCTTCTCCTTCATTCTCCTCTCCTGATCTTGGGCACACATGCACACACACCTGGAGTGTGTTTAAGCCACCAGATCCAGGACTTGAACCAGGGTCAACTACATGGGAGTCCAGCGACATAGCCATTACACTGACTGCTGGTCCCAAGGTCCCATATTTTTCAAGTTGTCATGGTCAATAGTTGAACCAAGACCAACCACAGTTGGTCATGTGAGATCAGGCTCCCTTAAAGACTAGGCTTTGGAGCCAACCTTTATATTATCTCATTTAAATCTAGATATTATTTTTATTCAGCTCACAGTTGACCTTCCTGTGAAAGCTTCATTGACAACTCTTGCCCATATTGGTTCCTAGCTTCTCTAAACTTGTTTGTAACATCTAAGTTAACTCTTCATTATCACACAAGTTCTCCTTGTTCAGCTGGATTATAAACTCCTTCAGAATAGGTTTTACATACTCTATTGCACTTGCCTTCCCCAAGATACTGAACAAATAGTAGGTGCTGATAGAATGCTTGGGATGGGCATGCAACTCTCTAAGATGCTGGACCCACATGAGAAGGTCCTGGGTCCACATCTGGAGGTCTCCCTGTACATACATGGGCACGCACATGTGCCCATGATCCAGGCTGTCTAAGGCTGATGGTGGGTCATGGTGTGAATTGCTTGCTGTTCTCTCATAATGGGGGGGGAGCGTATTGGAAATGCTCCCCCATAGAGGAAATAAAATAAACTCAGAAGAAAAAAAAGCTTTTTGGAAATGTCTAACCACACAGCTATTGCATATATTGAGAATTGCATATATTTTGCAAAGTTCTGGGTATAGAATTAGTTATTCTTCATGGTCTTGCCATCAGGAAAGGATCTATCTGCTCAATTCAGGTTGATGTCATCATCTTTAAAAAGCTGTTAGCTCCTCAATGGTGAATTCTGATAGAAAGACTGCTTGTAGAAATGGTATTTATATTACCCTCAAACCCCTTCTATATATCCTCGTCTTGCTCCATAATTTCTCCATGCTCATACAAACATATACCGGTATATACAAATGGATTCTGTCTTTAAAAGACAGACTGGCTCCTCTTTAAGACTCCAAAGAATACCAAGTAAGACTAGTGTTAGATACGAGGAAGGACTTCCCTCCCACCCTAGGGTGCAAACTCAGAAGCCAGGATATATGGATACTTATAGAGCTTTTAAAAGGAGAATCTTCCAGGACCAGCAGTTAGCGTAATGGCTATGTCGCTGGACTCCCACGTAGTCGACCACGGTTCACGTCCCGGACCTGGTGGTGTAAAACTCATGCCGGGCACATGTGCATGTGTGCCCAAGATCCCAAGAGGAGAACAGAGGAGAAGGGATTGTGGTGTGGCCATCCCCCCTGGGGGTGATTTCTCGCTTTCTATCTTTCTGTCTCTCTCTGTCTGTCTGGCGAGCACATGCGCCCTATAGCGAAAACCTCTCCAAAAAAAGCAGAATCTTCCTAATTTCTCTTCAACTTATCTCAAATCGCCATCTTCTTTCCCAGTGTGCCCTGAACATATAGGCCTTCCATCTTAGGACCTGCCTTGTCAGCTCTATGTTAGGGCCTCTATGCTAGTTGTTCCCACAGCCTAGAAGCTGCTGCTCTGGGAATCTTTATCTGGCTGGGTACCTTCTTATCATTCCAGTTTTAGACTAAATTAGAAGTCTTCCCTCATCTCGATTTAAAATCGCTTCCTCAAGAGCAAAAACAGACTATACACATGTGCTTGCTTTTGTATGAACAATTTTTTCTGGAAGGATGCATAAGAAACAGCATTATAGGGAGGATAGCTGGATAGCTGGAAAAGATTTGTTTTTATTTCAGGTCACATCTTTCTTTTTATTTTCTTATCAGGACATCATGTTTAAACAACTGTGTGTGATATTACTATTACATTTTGCTCATGTGGATGATTTTTTAGTTAAACAATATTATGATAATAAAATTTTAAAAAATGGAGAAAAGGCAAAAAAGATTCGTTTTCGCATCAGTGTTTGCATTAACGTTAGTGTTTACACTTGTGTTTGCATATATGTTAGCGGTTAGCGTTTGCATTAGCCTTTGCTATAGCGTTAGCATATGCGTTTATGCTTGCGTTAGCATTAGCATTTGTGTTAGCTTTAGCGCTTGCGTTAGCGTTAGCGTTTGCTTAGTGTTAGCGTTTGCGTTTGCGTTAGCGTTAGACTTTGCGTTTGTGATAGCGTTAGCGTTAGCGTTTGCGTTAGCGTTTGCATGAGTGTTGGCGTTAGCGTTAGCGTTAGCGTTTGCGTTAGCGTTTGCGTTAGTGTTAGCCTTTGCGTTGGCATTAGCGTAAGCATTTGCGTTAGCGTTAGCGTTTGCGTTAACGTTTTGTTTGTGTTTCCGTTAGTGTTAGTGTTAGTGTTAGCGTTTGCGTTAGCCTTAGCGTTAGCGTTTCCGGTTGCATTACAGTTGGCGTTTGCGTTTGCGTTTTCGTTAGCGTTTGCGTTAGCATTAGCGTTTGCGTTAGCGTTAGCGTTTGCATTTGCGTTTGCCTTAGCTAAGATTAAGGTAGGGTTTAAGGATAGTGTTAGGGTTAGTGTTAGGGTTTAGGGATAGGGTTAGGGTTAGGGTTAGGGTTGAGGGAGAATTTTCGGGTTAGGGTTATGGTTTAGGGATAGTGTTAGTGTTAGGATTACGATTTAGGGCTAGTGTTCGAGTTAGGGTTACTGTTTAAAGATATTGCTAGGATTAGGGGTAGGATTTAAGTATAGTGTTAGAGTTAGGGTAAGGGTTAGAATTTAGGGATAGTGTTAGGGTTAGGGTTAGAGTTTAGGAATAGGATTAGGGATAGGGTTACTGTTTAAGGATAGTGCTAGTGTTAGAGTAAGTGTTTATGGCTAGTGCTTGTTTTATGGTTACTGTTTAAGAAAAGAGTGAGGGTTATTCTTATGCTTTAAGGATAGTGTTAGGGTTAGGGTTAGGGCTGAGGGATAGTGTTAGGGTTAGGGTTACGGTTTAGGGATAGTGCTATATTTAGGGTTAGGCTTTCGGGCTTGGGTAAGTGTTAGGGTTAATATTTAAGGATTGTGCTAGGTTTAGGATTAGGGTTTAAGGATAGTGTTAGGGTTAAGGTTAGGGTTAGAGTTTAAGGATAGTGTTAGGGTTAGAGTTGGTGTTGAGGGATAGTTTTAGGGTTACGGCTTAGGTATACACTTAGGGCTTGGGTTTAGGGATAGTGTTAGGGTTAGTGTTAGGGTTGAGGGATAGTGTTAGGGTTAGGGTTTTTGGGATAGTGTTAGAATTAGTGTTAAGGTTGAGGAATAGTTTTAGTGTTAGGGTTAGGGTTTAGGTATAATGTTAGGGTTAGGGTGAGGGTTTGAGGACGGTGTTAGGGTTAGGGTTTGAGGATAGTGTTAGGGTTAGGGTTAGGGTTTAGGGATAGTGTTAGTGTTAGGGTTAGGGTTTAGGAATAAGGTTAGGGTTAGGGAAATAATTTAAGGATAGTGCTAGCGTTAGGGTTTGGCTTTAGGGCAAGTGTTAGGGTTAAGGTTACTGTTTAAGGTTAGTGCTAGGGTTATGGTTTAGGAATAGGGTAAGGTTTAGGGTTATAGTTTAGGGATAGTGCTACGGTTAGAGTTTGGGTTTAGGGCTAGTGTTTGGGTTAGGTTTACTGTTTTAGGATAGTGCTAAGATTAGGGTTATGGTTTAAGGATAGTGTTAGGGTTAGGGTTAGGATTTAGGGATAGTGTTAGGGTTAGGGTTTAGGAATAGGGTTAGGGTTATGGTTACTGTTTAGGTATAGGGCTAGTCTTAGGGTTAGGGTTTAAAGATAGTGTTAGGGTTAGGGTTAGGATTTAGGGATAGTGTTAGGGTTAGGGTTAGGGTTTAGGAATAGGGTTAGGGTTATGGTTACTGTTTAGGTATAGTGCTAGTCTTAGGGTTAGGGTTTAAAGATAGTGTTAGGGTTAGGGTTAGGTTTAGGGTTAGCGTTAGGGTTGAAGGATTGTGTTAGGTTTAGGGTTTGGGTTGAGGGATAGGCTTAGGGTTAGAACTTAGGGATAGTCTTAGGGTTAGGTTTTTGGGATAGTGTTATTGTTAGGGTAAAGGTTTAGGAATATGATTAGGGATAGGGTTACTGTTTAGGGATGTGCTAGGGTTAGGGTTAGTGTTTATGGCTAGTTTTAGGGACAGAATTACTGTTTAAGTATAGTGCTAGGGTTAAGGTTTGGTTTTTAGGATAGTGTTTGGGTTAGGGTTTCTCTTTAACGATAGTGCTAGGGTTAGGTTTATGGTTTAAGGATACTGTTCAGGTTAGGGTTAGGGTTTAGTGATATTGTTGGGTTATAGTTAGGGTTTTAGTATATTGTTAGAGTTAGGGTAAGGGTTAGAATTTAGGGATAGTGTTAGGGTTAGTGTTAGAGTTTAGGAATAGGATTAGGGATAGGGTTACTCTTTAGGGATAGTGCTAGTGTTAGGGTTAGTGTTTAGGGCTAGTGTTATGGTTATGGTTACTGATTAAGAATAGTGCTAGGATTATTCTTATGGTTTAAGGATAGTGTTAGTGTTAGGGTTAGGGTTAGTGCTTAGGGATAGTGTGAGGGTTAGAGTTATGGTTTATGGATAATGTTAGGGTTTCGGTTATGATTTAGGGATAGTGCTAGATTTAGGGTTAGGCTTTAGGGCTAGTGTTAGTGTTATGGTTACTATTTAAGGATACTGCTAGGTTTAGGGTTAGGGTTTAAGGATAGTGTTAGGGTTAGGGTTAGGGTGAGAGTTTAAGGATTGTGTTAGGGTTAGAGTTAGTCTTGAGGGATAGTTTTAGGGTTACGGTTTAGGGATACTCTTCGGGTTAGGGTTTAAGGATAGTGTTAGGGTTAGGGTTAGGGTTGAGGAAAAGTATTAGGGTTATGGTTTAGGGATAGTGTTTGGATTAGTTTTAGGGTTGAGGAATAATTTTAGTGTTAGGGTTAGGGTTTAGGGATAGTGTTAGGGTTAGGCTTACTGTTTAAGGATAGTGCTAGGGTTAGGATTAGAGTTTAAGGATACTGTTAGGGTTAGGGTTTATGGATTGTGTTAGGGTTAGGGTTAGGGTTTAGGAATAAGTTTAGTGTTAGGGTTCCTGTTTAGGGATAGTACTAGGGTTAGGGTTAGGGTTTAGGTCTAGTGTTAGGGTGAGGGTTATTGTTTAAGGATAGTGCTATGGTTTGGGTTAGATTTTAAGGATATTGTTTGGGTAAGGGTTAGAGTTAGTGTTTAAGGATAGTATTAGTGTTAGGGTTTGGGTTGAGGGATAGTGTTAGGTTTAGGATTACGGTTTATGGATACTGTTAGGGTTAAGGTTAATTTTAGGGATAGTGCTAGGGTTAGGGTTGGTGTTTAAGGATAGTGTTAGGGTTAGGGTTAGGGTTTGGGGTAGTGTTAGCATTAGGGTTAGGGTTTAGTAATATGGGTAGGGTTAGTGTTACTATTTAGGGATATTGCTAGCATTAGGGTTTTGCTTTAGGGCAAGTGTTAGGGTTAAGGTAACTGTTTAAGTATAGTGCTAGGGTTAGGTTTAGGGTTTAAGCATAGTTTTAGGGTTAGGGTTAGGGTGAGAGTTTAAGGATTGTGTTAGGGTTAGAGTTAGTTTTGAGGGTTAGTTTTAGGGTTACGGTTTAGGGATACCCTTAGGGTTAGGGTTTAAGGATAGTGTTAGGGTTAGGGTTAGGGTTGAGGAAAAGTATTAGGGTTATGGTTTACGGATAGTGTTTGGATTAGTTTTAGGGTTGTGGAATAATTTTAGTGTTAGGGTTAGGGTTTAGGGATAGTGTTAGGGTTAGGCTTACTGTTTAAGGATAGTGCTAGGGTTAGGATTTGAGTTTAAGGATAGTGTTAGGGTTAGGGTTTAGGGATTGTGTTAGGGTTAGGGTTAGGGTTTAGGAATAAGGTTAGTGTTCGGGTTCCTGTTTAGGGATAGTACTAGGGTTAGGGTTAGGGTTTAGGTCTAGTGTTAGGGTGAGGGTTATTGTTTAAGGATAGTGCTAGGGTTCGGGTGAGATTTTAAGGATATTGTTTGGGTCAGGGTTAGAGTTAGTGTTTAAGGATAGTATTAGGGTTAGGGTTTGGGTTGAGGGATAGTGTTAGGTTTAGGATTACGGTTTATGGATACTGTTAGGGTTAAGGTTAATTTTAGGGATAGTGCTAGGGTTAGGGTTGGTGTTTAAGGATAGTGTTAGGGTTAGGGTGAGGGTTTGGGGTAGTGTTAGCATTAGGGTTAGGGTTTAGTAATATGGGTAGGGTTAGTGTTACTATTTAGGGATATTGCTAGCGTTAGGGTTTTGCTTTAGGGCAAGTGTTAGGGTTAAGGTAACTGTTTACGGATAGTGCTAGGGTTAGGTTTAGGGTTTAAGCATAGTGTTAGGGTTAGGGTTAGTGTTACCGTTTAAGGATTATGATATGGTTGGGTTAGGGTTGAGGGATATTGTTAGGGTCCGGGTTTAGGGATAGTCTTAAGGTGAGCGTTTAGGGATCGTTTCAAGTTTAGGGCTTAAGGATAGTGTTAGGCTTAGGGTTAGGTTAGGGGGAAATTGTTACGGATAGGGTTACTGTTTAGGGATAGTGTTAGGTGAGGTTTACTGTTTAGTGATAGTGCTAGGGTTAGCGTTACGGTTTAGGGATTGTTTAAGGGTTACGGTTAGGGTTTAGGGAAATTGTCACTGTTAGGGATACTGATTAAGGATAGGTTTAGGGTTAGGTTAGGGTTTAGGTATAGTGTTAGGGTTAGGGTGAGGGTATGGGGATAGTTTTAGGGTTAGGGTTTAAGGACAGTTTTAGGTTTAGGGTTAGGGTTTAGGGGTAGTGTTAGTGTTAGGGTTAGGCTTTAGGAATAAGATTAGGGTTAGGGAAGTTGTTTAGGGATAGTGCTAGTGTTAGGGTTTGGCTTTAGGGCAAGTGTTAGGGTTAAGGTTACTGTTTAAGGATAGTGCTAGGGTTAGGGTTAGGGCTTAAGAATAGTGTTAGGGTTAGGGTTAGTGTTATGTTTTAAGGATAGTTTTAGGGTTGGGGTTAGGGTTGAGGGATATTGTTAGGGTCCGGATTTAGGGATAGTCTTAAGGTGAGGGTTTAGGGATAATTTTAAGTTTAGGGCTTAAGGATAGTGTTAGGGTTAGGATTAGGTTGGAGGGATAGTGTTTCGGTTAGGGTTACTGTTTAGGGATATTCTTAAGGTGAGGGTTTAGGGATAATTTTAAGTTTATGTCTTAAGGATAGTGTTAGGGTTATAGATAGGTTGGAGGGATAGTTTTTCGGTTACGATTACTGTTTAGGGATACTGTTAGGGTTATGGTTACGGTTTAGGGGTAGTGCTAGGGTTAGGGTTAGTGTTTAAGGATGGTGTTAGTGTAGGGTTAGGGTTTGGGATAATGTTCGTTATAGGGTTAGGGTTTAGGAATACGATTAAGGTTAGGGCAAAGGTTAGGGTTTAAGGATTTTTTTAGGGTTAGGTTTTGGGTTGAGGTATAGTTTTAGGGATAGAGTTTAGGGATAGTCTTAGGGTTTGGGTTTAGGGACTGTGTTAGGGTTAGGGTTAGTGTTAAGGGATAGTGTTAAGGTTAGGGTTATGGTTTAAAATAGTTTTAGGGTTAGGGTTTCTGTTTAGGGATAGTGCTAGGGTTAGGGTTAGAGTTTAGGGAGAGTGTTAGTGTCTGGGTTACTGTTTAAGTATAGTGCTAGGGTTAGGGTTAGGGTTTAAGGATACTGTTGGGGCTAGGGTTAGGGTTGAGGTATATGGTTAGGATTAGGGTTAGGGTTTACGAATAGGGTTAGGATTAGTGTTACTGTTTAGGGATAGTGCTAGGGTTAGGGTTAGGTTTTAGGTCTAGTGTTAGCGATAGGGTTACTGTTTAAGTATAGTGCTAGGGTTAGGGTTATGGTTTAAGGATAGTTTTAGGGTTAGGGTTAGAGTTAGTCTTTAATGATAGTCTTGGGGTTAGGGTTACGGTTTATGGATAGTGTTAGTGTTGGGTTACTGTTAGGTATAGTCGTAGGGTTAGGGTTAGGGTTTAAGGATAGTGTTAAGGTTAGGGTTACTGTTTAAGAATAGTACTAGGGATAGGGTTAGGTTTTAAGGATAGTGTTAGAGTTAGGGTTAGTGTTAGGGTTTAAGGATTGTCTTAGCGTTAGGGTGAGTGTTTAGGGATAGTGTTAGCGTGAGGGTTTAATGATAGTGTTAGGGTTACGGTTAAGTTGGAGGGATAATGTTAGTGATAGGGTGACTGTTTATGGATATTGTTAGGTTTAGGGTTGTGGTTTAGGGATAGTGCTAGGGTTAGGGTTAGGGTATAAGGATAGTGTTAGGGTTAGGGTTTATGAATAGGATTAGTGTTAGTGTTACTGTTTAGGGATAGTGCTATGTTTCATGTTAAGGTTTAGGACTAGTGTTAGGGATAGGGTAAACTGTGTAAGGATAGTGCTAGGGTTAGGGTGAGGGTTTAAGGATAGTGTTAGGGTTAGGGTTTCTGTTTAAGGAGAGTGCTAGGGTTAGGGTTATGGTTTCAGGATAGTGTTAGTGTTAGGGTTAGCATTAGGGTTTAGGGATAGTGTCAGGGTTAGGGTTACAGTTTAGGGATTGTGCTAGAGTTAGGGTTATGTTATAAGGATAGTGTTAGGGTTAGGGTTAGGTTTTGCGATAGTGTTAGGGTTAGAGTTAGGGTTTAGGAATAGGGTTAGGGTTTGGGTTACAGTTTAGGGATAGAGTTAGGTTTAGGGTTAGATTTAGGGTTTAAGGATAGTGTTTGGGTGAGGTTTAGGATGGGGGATAGTGTGAGGTTAGGGTTACTGTATAGGGATAGTGTTAGGGTTAGTGTTACTGTTTAGGGGTGGTGCTAGGGTTAGGGTTATAGTTTAGGAATAGTGTTAGGGTTAGGGTTACTGTTTAAGGATAGTGCTAGGATTAGGGTTAGTGACTAAGGATAGTGTTAGGTTTAGGGTTAGACTTAGGGTTTAAGGATAGTGTTAGGGTTTGGGTTAGGGTTGATGGATTGTGTTAGGGTTAGAGTTACTGTTTACGGATACTGTTAAGGTAGCGGTTACTGTTTACGGATAGTGCTAGGGTTAGGGTTAGAGTTAGTGTTTAAGGATAGTGTTAGTGTTAGGGTTTAAAGATAGTGTTAGGGTTAGGGTTAGGGTTTAAGGATAGTGTTAGGGTTAGGGATGAGGGGTAGTGTTAGGGTTAGGGTTTAGGGACAATGTTAGAATTAGTGTTAGGGTTGAGGAATAGTGTTAGGGTTAGTGTTACCGTTTAGGGATAGTGTTAGGGTTAGGGTTAGGGTTAGTGCTTAGTGGTAGTGTTAAGGTTATGGTTAGGGCTTTGTGGTAGTGTTAGGCTTATTGTTAGGGTTTAGGAATAGGGTTAGTGTTAGGGTTACTGTTTAGGAATAGTGCTAGGGTTAGGGTTTCTGTGTAGAGATAGTGGTAGGGTTAGTGTTAGGGTTTAGAGATAGTGTTAGGGTTAGGGTTACTGTTTAAGGACAGTGCTAGGGTTAGGGTTAGGGTTTAAGGATAGTGTTAGGGTGAGGGTTAGTGTTCAGGGATAGTGTTAGTGTTAGGGTTTAAGGATAATGTTAGAGTAAGGGTTAGGGTTAGGGTTTAAGGATTGTGTTCGGGTTAGGGTTGAGGTATAGTGTTAGGGTTCTTGTAATGGTTTAGGGATAATTTTACAGTTAGGGTTACTGTTTTGGGATAGTGCTACTGTTAGGGTTACTGTTTAGGGATAATATTAGGGTTAGGGTTACTGTTTAAGGATAGTTTGTGTTAGGGTTAGCGTAGAGGGATAGTGTTAGGGTTAGGGTATCTGTTTAAGGATAGTGCTAGGTTTAGGGTTATGGTTTAAGGATAGTGTTAGGGTTAGGACTAGGGTTAGGGTGTAGGGATAGTGTCATGGTGAGGGTTACTGTTTACGGATATTGTTAGTCTTAAGGTTATGGTTTAGGGATAGGGCTATGGTTAGAGTTAGACTTTAGGGCTAATGTTAGGGTTACGATTACTGTTTCAGGATAGTGTTAAGGTTAGGGTTAAGGTTTAAGGATAGTGTTAGGGTTAGGGTTAGGTATAGGGTTAGGGTTAGGGTTTAAGGATTGTGTTTCGGTTAGGGTTTTAGTTGAAGGATAGGGTTAGGGTTTGGATTTAGGGATAGTCTTAAGGTTAGGGTTTAAGGATAGTGTTAGGGTTAGGTTTAGGAATAGAATTAGGGTTAGGAATAGTGTTTATGGTTAGTGTTAGGGTTAGGATTAGGGTTTAGGGCTAGTGTTAGGGATAGGGTTACTGTTTAAGGATAGTGCTTGGGTTAGGTTTAGGGTTTAAGGATAGTGTTAGGGTGAGGGTTACAGTTTAGGGTTAGTGCTAGGGTTAGGGTTAGGTTTTAGGGCTAGTTTTAAGGTTAGGGTTACTGTTTAAGGACAGTGCTAGGGTTAGAGTTAGGGTTAGGATTAGGTTTAGGTATAGTTTTATGGTTAGTGTTAGGGTTTATGTATAAGATTAGGGTTAGGGTTACTGTTTAGGGTAAGTGCTAGGGTTAGGGTTAGGGTTTAGTGCTAGTGTTAGGATAGATTTACTGTTTAAGGGTAGTGCTAGGGTTAGGTTTAGGGTTTAAGGATACTGTTAGCGTTTGGGTTACTGTTTAGGGGTAGTGCTAGGGTTAGGGTTATTGTTGAGGGATAATGTTAGTGGTAAGGTTTAGGGATAGTGTTAGGATGATTGTTAGGGGTGATGAATAGTGTTAGGGTTAGGGTTATGGTTTAGGTATAGTGTAAGTGTTAGGGTTACCGTTTAGGGATAGTGCTAGGATTAGAGTTAGGGTTTAGAGACAGTTTTAGGATTAAGGTTACTGTTAAAGGATAGTAATAGAGTTAAGGTTAGGGTTTAGGAATAGTGTTTGGGTTAGGGTTACTGTTACTGTTTACACTAATACTAACCCTAACCCTAGCACTATCGTTAAGGAGTAACCCTAAACCTAGCACTAGACCTAAACCCTAACACTAACCCTAACACTATCCTTAAACCGTAACTCTAACCCTAAAACTATCCCTCAACCCTCACCCTAACCCTAACACTATCCTTAAACCCTAAACCTAACCATATCTCTAAACCCTAACCCTAACCCTAACACTATACCTAAACTCAAACCCTAACACTAGCACTATCTCTAAACTGTAACCCTAACCCTAAAACTATCCCTCAACCCTAACCCGAACTCTAACACTATCCTTAAACCCTAACCCTAACACAATCCTTAAACCCTAACCCTCAGCATAACTATCCTTAAACCCTAACCCTAACACTAGCACTACCTTAAACAGTAACCTTACACTAACACAAGCCCTAAAACCTAACACTAACCCTAGCACTATCCATAAACTGTAAACCTAACCCTAACCCTATTCCTAAACCCTAACCCTATCCCTAACACTATCCCTAAACCCTAACCTTAATCATTGCACTATCCATAAACCGTAACCCCAACCGTGAAACTTTCCCTAAATCCTAACCCTATCCCTGATACAATCCCTAAACCCTAACCCTAACCTTAGCACTATCACTAACAGTAACCCTACCCCTAACACTATCCCGAAACTTTAACCCTAACCCTAACACTAGACCTCCAACCTAACGCTAACACTTTCCTTAAACCCAAACCTTAAACTAAAAGAAAACCCTCACCCTATGACTATCCCTAAAGCCTGACCGTAACACTAATCTTCAAACCTAACCCTAACCCTTGCACTATCATTAAACCCTAACACGTACCCTACGCCTAACACTATCTTTAAACCCTAAACCTAACCTTAGCATTAGCACTAAAGAGTAACCCTAACCCTAAAACTTACACTATACATAAACCCTAACCTAGAACTATCCTAAAACAGTAACCCTAACCCTAGGACTATCCTTAAACAGTAACCTTAACCCTAACACTAGCTCTAAAACCTAACCCTAACCCTAGCACTACCCCTAAACCGTAACCCAAACCCTAACACTATCCTTAAACCCTAACCCTAACCCTAACACTACCCCTAAACATTAACCCTAACACTCACTCTATCCCTCAACTCTAACCCTAAACCTAACACTATCCTTAAACCCTAAATTTAACCATAACACTAAAACTAACCTTAAACACTAACCCTAACCCTAGCACTATCCATAAACAGTAACCCTATCCCTATCACTAGCCCTAAACGCTAACCCTAACCCTAGCATTATCCCTAAACAGTAACCCTAACCCTAACCCTATTCCAAAACCCTAACCCTAACCTTAACACTATCCTTAAATCCTAATCCTTACCCAAACACTATTTTTAAACCCATACCTCAACAATAGCACTATCCTTAAACTGTAACCCTAAACCTAACACAATCCCTAAACGCTAACCCTAACCCTAGCACTATCCCTAAACAGTAACCCTAACCCTAACACTATCCTTAAACCCTAACCCGAACCCTAACACTATACTTAAATCCTAACCCTAACCCTAGCACTATCCTTAAGCAGTAACCCTAACCCTAACACTATCCCTAAAACGTAACCCTAAACTTAACAATATCCCTCAAAACAACCCTATCCCTAACACTATCCTTAAACACTAACCCTAACAATAACCCTAACACTATCCTTAACCCTAACCCTAACCCTGGAACTATCCTTATACAGAAAACATAACCCTAACAGTAACCCTAAACCCTAACTCTAACCCTAGCATTATCCCTAAACAATAACTCTCACCCTAAAATTATCTCTAAACCATAACCCTACCTCTAAAACTATCCGTCAATCCTAACACTAACCCTCACATTATCCTTAAGCCCTAACCATAACGCAAACACTATACTTAAACCCTAACTCTACCCTTGCACTATACTGAAACAGGAACCCTAACTAGTTTTAGTGTTACTAAAACTAGCGCTAAACCTTAACCCTAACCCAACAATATCCTTATACAATAACCCTAACCCTTACAGTATCCCTAAACAAAAACCCTAACCCTAGCACTATCACTAAACAGTAATCCTAACACTAACACTATCACTAAACCGTAACCCTAACCCTAACAATATCCGTCAACCCTAAACCTAACCCTAACACTATCCTTAAACCCTATCACTAACCCTAACACTATCCTTAAAATATAAACCTAACTCAAACACTATCCCTAAACAGTAACCCTAAAACTAACCCTATTCGTAAAATCTAACCCTAACCTTAACACTGTCCATAAACACTACCCCAACCCTAACACTATCCTTAAACCCTTAACCCTAAACCTAGCACTATCCTTAAAGAGTAACCCTAACCTTAACACTATCCCTAAACTGTAACCCTAACCCTAACACTATCCTTAAACCCTAACCTTAAAACTATCCCTAAACCCACACTCTAAGACTATCCCTAAACCCTGACCCTAACACTATCCCTCAACCCTAACCCTTACCCTAACACTATCCTTAAACAGTAACTCTAACCTTAACACTAGCCCTAAACCCTAACCTTAACAATAGCACTATCCCTAAACTGTAACCCAAACCCTATACCTAAACCTTAACCCTAACCCTAACACTATCCTAAAAAACTAACCCTAACCCTAGCACCATCCTTAAACATTAACCATAACACTATCTGAAAACACTAACCGAAACCCTAACACTATTGCTCAATCCTATCACTAATTCAAACACTATCCCTAACCCATAACCCTAACACTATCCCTCAACCCTAACCCTAACCCTAACACTATCCCTAAACCCTAACCCTAAGAGTATCCCTAAAACCTAACCCTAAAACTATCCCTCAACACTAACTCTAACCCTAACACTATCCTTAAACTCTAACCCTAACCCTAACACTATCCTTAAACCCTAACCCTAACCATACCACTATCCATAAACAGTAACACTAACCATAACAATAGCCCTAAAACCTAAACCTAACCCTAGCACTATTCATTAACCCTAAACCTAAACCCTAAGAGTATACTTAAACTGAAACCCTAACCCTAACAGTATCCATAAACCCTAACCCTAACCCTAATCCAAACATTATAATTAAACCATAACACTAACCCTAGCACTATCCTTAAACAGTAAACCTAACCCTAACACTAGCCCTAAAACCTAACCGTAACCCCAGCACTATCCTTTAACTGTAACCCTTACCCTACCCTAACCGTATTCTTAAAACCTAATCCTAACCCTAGCACTATCATTAAACAGTAACCCTAAGCCTAACACTATCCCTAAACCCTAACTCTAACCCTAGCACTATCCCGAAAGAGTAACCCTAACCCTAACATTATCTCTAAACCATATCCCTAACCCTAACACTATTCCTCAAACCTAACCCTAATCCTAACACTATACCTAAACCCTAACACTAACACTATCAACCCTAACCCTAACCCTAACACTATCTTTAAAACCTAACCCTTTCCCTAACACAATCCTTAAACCCTAACCCTAACCCTAGCACTATCCTAAAACAGTCATCCTAACCCTAACACTAGCCCTAAAGGCTAACTCTAACCCTAGCACTATCCCTAAACAGTAACCCTAACACAAGCCCTATTCCTAAACCCTAACACTAAAATATCACTATCCCAAACCCTAACCCTAAGACTATCCTTAAACCCTAACCCTAACCCTAGCACAATCCCAAAACCTTAACCCTAACCCTAACAATATCCGTAAACCATAACCCTGACCCTAACACTATCCCTCAACCCTATCCGTAACCCTAACCCTAACCCTAACACTATCCTTAAACCAGTATCCTAACCCTAGCATTATCCTTAAACAGTAACCCTAACCCGAACACTAGCCCTAACACCTAACCTTAACCCTAGCTATGACCCTAAACTGTAACCCTAACCCTAACAATATCGTTAAACCCTCAACCTAACCCTAGCACTAGCCTTAAACAGTAACACTATCCCTAACACTAGGCCTAAACCCTAACCATAACCCTAGCACTATCCCTAAACAATAACCCTAACCCTAATCCTATTCCTAAACCATAACCCTAAACCTAAATCTATCCCTAAACCCTAACCATAACCCTAAACCTAACACTATTCTTATAACCTATCCCAAACACTAGCAGTATCTTTAAACAGTAACCCTAACCCTAACACTAGCCCTAAACCCTTAGACCAACCCTAACACTATCCTTAAACTGTAACCCTAAGCCTAAAACTATCCCTCCTCCCTAACACTAACTCTAACACTATCCTAAAACCCTAACCCTAAACCTATCCCTAAACCCTAACCCTAACCCTGACACAATCTCTAAACCCTAACCCTAACCTTAGCACTATCTCTAAAGAGTAACACTAAACCGAATACTATTCCTAAAACGTAACCCTAACCCTGAAGCAATCCCTAAACCCTAAACCTAACCGTAGCACTATCCTTCAACAGTAACCCTATCACTAACACTAGTACTAAAGCCTAACCCTAACTCTAGCACTATCCCTAAAGTGTAACCATAACCCTAATCCTATTCCTAAATCCTAAACCTAACATTAACACTATCCTTAAACTCTAACCCTAACCCTAGCACTATCTTTAAACAGTAACGCTAACCCTAACACTAGCCCTAAATCCAAACCCTTACACTATCCCTCAACCCTAACCGTCACCCTAAAACTGTCCTTAAAGCCTAAGCCTAACCCTAGCACTATCCTAAAACAGTAACGCTAACCCTAACACTAGCCCTAAAACCTAAACCTAACCCTAAAACTATTCCAAAACCGTAACCCTAACGCTAACACTATCCCTCCAACATAACGCTAACCATAACACTATCCTTAAACCCTAACCCTAACACTTTCCCTACACCCTAACTCTAAGTGTATCCCTCAACCCTAACCCTAAAACTATCCGTCAACCATCACCCTAAACCTAACACTATCCTTAAACACTAACACTAATCCTAACCCTAACACTACCCTTAAACCCTAACCCTAACCCTAGCACTATCCTTAAACAGTAACCCTTAACCTAACAATAGCCCTAAATCCTAACCCTAACCCTAGCACTATCCCTAAACAGTATCTCTAACCCTAACACTAAACCTAACACTATCCCTAAACCCTAAACCTTACCCTAACCCTAACACTATCCTTAAACCCTAACCCTATCCATAGCAGTATCCCTAAACAGTAACCCTAACCCTAACACTATCCCTAAACCGTAATCCTAACCGTAACACTATTCCTATACCCTAACACAAATCCTAACACTATTCCTAGACCCTAACCCTAACACTATCACTCAACCGTAACCCTAACCTTAACACTATATTTTAACCCTAACACTAACCCTAACCCTAACACTATACTTAAACCCTAACCTTAACCCTAGAACTATCCTAACACAGTAATCCTAACCATAATTCTAGCCCTAAAGCCTAATCCCAACCCTAGCACTATCCTTAAACAATAACCCTAACTAAACCCTATCCCTAAAGCCTAACCCTAACACTAACACTATCCCAAACCCTAACCCTAACCCTAACACTATTCTTAAACCCTAACCATAACCAAGCACTATCCCTAAACCGTAAGCCTAACGCTAATAATATCCGTAACCTTAACCCTAACACTAACACTATCCCTAAACCCTAACCCTAACCCTAACACTATCCTTAAACCTTAACACTAACACTAGCACTATCCTTAAACAGTAACCCTAACCCTAACACTAGCCCTCAACTCTAACCCTAACCCTAACACTATCCTTAAACCCTAACTCTAACCGTAACCGTAACACTATCCTTAAACCCTAACCCTTACCCTAGCACTATCCTTAAACATTAACCCTAACCATAACACTAGCCCTAAACCCTAATCCTAACCCTAGCACTATCCCTAAAGATTAACCTTAACCGTAACCACATTCCTAAACCCTAACTCTAACACAAACACTATCCATAAACTGTAACACTAATCCGAACACTCTCCTTAAACCCTAACCCCTAACCCTAGCAATATCCTTAAACAGTAACGCTAACGCTAAAACTATTCCAAAACTCAAACCCTAACCATAGCAATATCTCAAAAATGTAATCCTAACCCTATCTCTATCCCTGAACCGTACCCCTAACCCTAACACTATATTTCAAACCTAACCCTAACCCGAAAACTATCCTTAAACACTAACCCTAACCCTAGGACTATCCTTAAACAGTAACCCTAAACCTAACACTAGCCCTAAAGCCTAACACAAACCCTAGCACTAACCCTAAACAGTAACCCTAACCCTATACCTAAACCATAACCTTATCCCTAACACTATGCCTAAACGCTAACCCTAACCAGAACACTATCCTTAAACCCTAACCCTAAACATAGCACTATCCAAAAACAGTAACCCTAAGCCTAACAGTATCCGTAAACCGTAAACCTAACCCTAACATCCTCCCTAAACCCTAACCCTAACCCTAACACTATCCTTAAACCCTAACCATAACCCTAGCACTATCCTTAAACAGTAACCCTAACCCTAACACTAGCCCTAAAACTTAACCCTAACTCTAGCAGTATCCCTAAACAGTAACCCTAACCCTCACACTATCCTTAAACCCTAACCCTAACTCTAGCATTAACCTTAAATTGTAACCCTAACCCTAATCCTATTCCTAAACCTGAACACTAACCCTAAGACTCTCCCTAAACCTGAACACTAACCCTAAGACTCTCCCTATCCCTAGCACTATCCTTAAACAGTAACTCTAATCCTAACAGTAGTCCTTAATCCTAACCTTAACCCTAGCACTATCCCTAAACTGTAACCCTAACCCTAACAATATCCTTAAACCCTAAAACTAACCCTAGCACTGGCCTTTAACAGTAACCTTATCCCTAACACTAGCCCTTAACCCTAACACTAACCTTAGCACTATCCCTAAACAGTAACCCAACTCTAACCCTATTCCTAACCAACCCTAACACTATACTTCAACTCTAACAATAACCCTAATCCTAAACTCTCCTTAAACCCTAACCCTAATCCTAGCACTATCCTTAAACAGTAACCCTAACCCTAACACTAGACCTAAAGCCTAACCCAAATCCTAGCACTATCACTAAACCGTAGCCCTATACATAACAGTATCCGTATACCATTACCCTAACCCTAACACTATCTCTAAACCCTATCCCTATTTGTAACCCTAACACCATCCTTAAACCATAACTCTAACCCTAGCACTATCAAGAAACTTTAACCCTAACCCTAAAAGTATCTTTAAACCCTAAACCTAAACATATCACTACTCTTAAACTGTAACCCTATCCCTAACACTAGCCCTAAACCCTAACCCTAACCCTAACCATAGCCCAATCCCTAAAAAAACCCTAACCCTAATCCTATTCCTAAACCATAAGCCTAACCCTAAGACTATCTCTAAAGCTTAACACCATCCCTAACACTATCCTTATACACTAACCCTAACCATAGCACAATCTTAAAACAGTAACCCGAAACCTAACACTAGCCCTAAACCCTAAGCCTAACCCTAACACTATCCCTAAACCATAACCCTAACCCAAAACTATCCCTCAACCCTAGTCCTAACCCTAACACTAGCCCTCAAACCTAACCCTAACCCTAACCTATCCTTAAACCCTAACACTAACCCAAACACTAATACTGTCCTTAAAACATCACCCTAACACTAGCACTATCCAAAAACAGTAACCCTAAGCCTAACATTAGCCCTAAAGCCTTACCCTAACCCTAGCACTATCCCTTAACAGTAACCCAAACCCTAACCCTATTCTTAAACCTTATCTCTAACCCTAAAACTGTCAAAAACCCTAACACTAAAACCGAACACTATCCTTAAACCCTAACCCTAGCCTTAGCACTATCCCTAAATGGTAACCCTAACCGTAACAATATCCGTAAACTGTAACCCTAACCCTAACCCTAACCCTAACCCCAACACTATCCCTAAACAGTAACCATAACCGTAATCCTATTCCTAAACCCTAACTTTATCCCTAACACTATCCTTAAACACCAATCATAACCCTAACATTATCTTTAAACAGCAACCCTAACCCTAAAACTATTCCTAAACACTAACCCGCATCCTAGCACTATCCCTAAACAGTAAACCTAACCCTAACACTATCCCTCAAACCTAACACTAACCCTAACACTATCCTTAAACCCTAACTCTAAACCTAATCCTAGCATGATCCTTAAACTCTAACCCTAACCCTTGCACTATCTTTAAACAGTAACCCTAACCTTAACACTAGCCCTAAAGCCTAACCCTAACCCTGACACTATCCCCAAACAATAACCCTAACCATAACCCTCTTCCTAAACACTAACCCTTACCCTAACACTACCCGTAAACCCTAACACTAACGCTAACACTATCCTTAAACCCTAACCCTAACCCTAGCACTATCCCTAAACAGTAACTCTAACCCTATCAGTATCCATCACCCATAAACTTAACCCCAACACTATCCCTCCAACCTAACCCTAACCCTAACACTATCCTTAAACCCTAACCCTAACACTATCCATAAACACTAACTCTAACACTTTCCCTCAACCTGAACCCTAACCCTAACACTATCCTTAAACCCTAACATTAACCCTAACCCTAACACTATCCTTAAACCCTAACATTAACCCTAACCCTAACACTATCCTTAAACCCTAACCTCAACCCTAGCACTATCCTTAAACAGTAACACTAACCCTAAAACTATGCCTAAACCCTAACCCTAAGACTATCCATAAACCCTAACACTAACACTATCCCTCAACCGTAGCACTAAACCTAACACTATCCTTAAACACTAACATTAACCCTAACCATAAAAATATCCGTTAAACCGTAACCCTAACCCTGACACTATCCCTAAAATTTAACCCTAACCCTAACACTATCCTTAAACCTTATCCCTACCCCTAGCACTATCCTTAAACAGTAACCCTAACCATAACACTAGCCCTAAACCCTAACCCTAACCCTAATATTATCCATAAAATCAAACCATTACCCTAACACTTTCCTTCAACTGTAACCTTAACCAAGCACTATCCTAAAACAGTAACCCTAACACTATCCTAAACCCTAATCCTAACCCTAGCACTATCCCTTAGCAGTAACCCTAAGCCTAACCCTAAGCCTAACCCTAACACTATTCCTGAACCCTAACACTAATCCTAACACTATCCCTAAACCCTAACCCTAACACTATCCCTAAACCCTAACCCTAAGACTAACACTAACTTTAAACCCTAAGCCCTAATCTTAACCCTAACATTATCCTTCAACCCTAACTCTAACCCTAGCACTATCCTTAAACATTAATTCTAACCCTAACACTAGCCCTAAACACTGACCCTAACCCTAGCACTATCCCTAAACTGTAACCCTAACCCTAACACTATCATCAACCCTAACACTAACCCTAACATTATCCTTAAACCCTAACACTAACCCTAACCCTAACACTATCCTTAAAACCTAACCCTAACACTAGCAGTATCCTTAAACAGTAATCCTAACACTATCACTAGCCCTAAAGCCTAAACCTAACCCTAACACTATCCCTAAACAGTAACCCTAATCCTAACCCTATTCCTAAACCCTAACCCTAACCCTAACACTACCCCTACGCCCTAACACTAACCCGAACACTATTCTTAAATACTAACTCTAACGCTAACCCTAGCACTATCCTTAAACAGTAACCCTAACACTAAACCTATTCCTAAACCCTAACTCTTATCCCCACACTATCCTTAAACACTAACCCTAACCCTAGCACTATCCTAAAACAGTAACCCTAACACTAACACTATTCCTAAACTCTAACCCTAACCCTAGCACTGTCCCTAAACAGTATCCCTAATCCTAAAAATATCCCTCCATCTTAACCCTAACCCTAGCAGTATCCTTAAACCCTAATTCTAACCATAACGCTAACACAATCCTTAAACCCTAACCCTAACCCTAGCACTATCCTTAAACAGTAACCCTAACCCGAACACTATCTCTAAACCCCACCCCAACCCTAACACTATCCTTAAACAGTAACCCTAACCCTAAAAATATCCCTCCATCCTAACCCTAACCCTAGCAGTATCCTTAAACCCTAATTCTAACCATAATGCTAACACTATTCTTAAACCCTAACCCTAACCCTAGCACTATCCTTAAACAGTAACCCTAACCCTAACAATATCTCTAAACCCCACCCCGAATCCTAGCACTATCCCTAAACAGTAACCCTAACAGTATCCCTAAACCGTAACCCTAACTCTAACACTATTCCTCAACCCTAATACTAATCCTAACACTATCCCTAAACCTTAACCCTAACACTATCCCTCAACCCTAACACTAACCCTAACACTATCCCTAAACCCTAACCCTAAGACTATCCCTAATCCCTAACCCTAAAACTAGCCCTCAACCCTAACCCTATCCCTAACAATATCCTTAAACCCGAAACCTAACCCTAACCCTAACACTATTCTTAAACTTTAACTCTCACCCTAGCACTATTCCTCAACCCTAACAATAACCTTAACACTATCCTTAAACTCTAACTCTAACCCTCAACCTATCCCTAAGCCAAACTTTAATCATCACCCTAGCAGAAAGATCGTAGCATTTCGTTGGAAGAGGCCTGCTTTACGCTTAGATTGCTTGGAATGTGTAGTGCATTCTTAGGCCCAAAACTCAACTTGCAGCTACCACAAGTATCATAGGGTTAGGGTTAGGTTTAGTGTTTAGGGATAGTGTTAGGGTTAGGATTATGGTTTAGGATAACTTAACCACAAGTTAAGTTTCTAGTTTGGGCATAAGAAGTTTGTGTTAGTTCTTTCTTAACATTTCTTTGAAAGAGGGTTTCTTTAGTCTTAATTTGCTTTGAAAGTGCAGTGCATTCTTATGCCCAAAACAAATATTGCAGCTACAACAAAGATCTTTAGGTATGAAAATCAGGGCCATGAGTGGAGTCATTCTGCGAAAGATCTTTCTGATACTGCAAGGAAAAGTACAGATTTTGGCTGAAAAAGAATATGCTTAACTCGCGAGAGTAAGCTTCTTTTTAAAACGTACTTTGAAATACAGTGTAAACTTGCTTCGAAAACTGAGTTGATGTAGAGCAACGCTGAACATCACAAGTTGTTCAACTTCCAAAGGTAAGTGGAAGAAACAAGGTTGTGTTAGTTGTTTCTTAACATTTCGTTGTAAGAGGGTTTCTTAAGCCTTAATTTGCTTTCAAAGCGTAGTTCATTCATTGGCCCAAAACTCAACTTGCTGGAACAACAAAGGCTTTAGGTATGAAAATCATCTCCATGTTGAGTCATTCTGCCAAAGATCTTTCTGATACTCCAAGATAAAGTACAAATTTTGGCTGAAAAACAACATGATTAACTTGCAAAAGTAAGCTTCTTTTCAAACCGAACTTAGAAATACAGTGTAAAACTGCTTCCAAAACTAAGAGTTGATGTAGAGCAACACTGAACATCACAAGTTGTTCAACTTCCAAAGTTAAGTAAGGGGAAGAAACAAGTTTGTGTTAGTTCTTTCTTAACATTTCGTTCAATGAGGGTTTCTTTAGTCTTAGTCTGCCTTCAAAGTGTAGTTCATTCTTAGGCCCAAAACTCAACGTGCAGCTACAACAAAGATCTTTAGGTATGAAAATCAGCACCATGTGTGGAGTCATTCTGCGAAAGATCTTTCTGATACTCCAAGGAAAAGTACAGATTTTGGCTGAAAAAGACATGCTTAACTTGAGAAAGAAAGCTTCTTTTCAAAAGGTACTTTGAAATACAGTGTAAAACTGCTTCCAAAACTAAGAGTTGATGTAGAGCAACACTGAACATCACAAGTTGTTCAACTTCCAACGTCAAGAAAGTGGAAGAAAAAGTTTGTATATATTGTTTCTTAACATTTCATTGGAAGAGGCTTTCTTTAGCCTTAATTTGCATTTAAAATGTAGTGCATTCATAGGCCCAAACCTCAACTTACAGCTACAACGAAGACCTTTGGGTATGAAAATCAGCTCTATGAGTGCAGTCATTCTGCCCAAGATCTTTCTGATACTCCAAGGAAAAGTACAGATTTTTGCTGAAAAACAACATGCTTAACTCGCAAAAGTAAGCTTCTTTTCAAAACGTACTTAGAAGTACAGTGTAAAACTGCTTCCCAAAGTTAGAGTTGATGTGGTGCAACACTGAACATCACAGGTTGTTCAACTTCAAAAGTTACGTAAGGGGAGGAAACAAGTTCGTGTTAGTTCCTTCTTAACATTTCGTTTGAAGAGGGTTTCTTAGTCTTAGTTTGATCTGAAAGTGTAGTGCATACTTAGACCCAAAACAAATCTTGCAGCTACAACAGTGGAATCATTCTGCCATAGATCTTTCTGATGCTCCAAAGAAAAGTACAGATTTTGGCTGAAAATGAACATGCTTAACTCGCGAGAGTAAGCTTCTTTTCAAAACGTACTTTGAAATACAGTGTAAACTTGCTTCCAAAGCTAAGAATTGATGTAGAGCAACACTGAATATTACAAGTTGTTCAACTTCCAAAGGTAAGTGGAAGAAACAAGTTTGTGTTAGTTGTTTCTTAACATTTCGTTGGAAGAGGGTTTCATTAGCCTTAATTTACTTTCAAAGGGTTGTTCATTTATAGGCCCAAAACTCAACTTGCAGCTACAACAAAGACTTTTAAGTATGAAAATCAGCTCTACGAGTGCAGTCATTCTGCCGGAGATCTTTCTGATACTTCAATGAAAAGTACAGATTTTGGTTGAAAAACCACATGTTTATCTAACGAAAGTAAGTTTCTTTTCAAAACGTACCTTAAAATATAATGTAAAACTGCTTCCAAAGCTAAAAATTTATGTAGAGGAACACTGAACATCACACTTTGTTCAACTTCCAAAGTTAAATAATAGGAAGAAACAAGTTTGTGCTAGTTCTTTCTTAACATTTCATTAGAAGATGGTCTATTTAGTCTTAGGTTTCAAAGTGTAGTGCATTCTTAGGCCCAAAACTCTACTTGCAGCTACCACAAATATCTTTAGGTATGAAAATCAGCTCCATGAGAGGAGTCATTCTGCCAAAGACCTTTCTGATACTCCAAGGAAAAGTATAGATTTTAGCTGAAAAAAAAATGTTCAACTCACGAAATTAAGCTTCTTTTCGAAACGTACTTTGAAATACAGTGTAAAAATGCTTCCAAAACTAAGAGTTGATGTAGAGCAACACTGAACATCACAAGTTGTTCAACTTCCAAAGTTAAGTAAGGGGAAGAAACAAGTTTGTGTTAGTTCTTTCTTAACATTTCGTTCAATGAGGGTTTCTTTAGTCTTAGTCTGCCTTCAAAGTGTAGTTCATTCTTAGGCCCAAAACTCAACGTGCAGCTACAACAAAGATCTTTAGGTATGAAAATCAGCACCATGTGTGGAGTCATTCTGCGAAAGATCTTTCTGATACTCCAAGGAAAAGTACAGATTTTGGCTGAAAAAGACATGCTTAACTTGCGAAAGAAAGCTTCTTTTCAAAAGGTACTTTGAAATACAGTGTAAAACTGCTTCCAAAACTAAGAGTTGATGTAGAGCAACACTGAACATCACAAGTTGTTCAACTTCCAAAGTCAAGAAAGTGGAAGAAAAAGTTTATATATATTGTTTCTTAACATTTCATTGGAAGAGGCTTTCTTTAGCCTTAATTTGCATTTAAAATGTAGTGCATTCATAGGCCCAAACCTCAACTTACAGCTACAACGAAGACCTTTGTGTATGAAAATCAGCTCTATGAGTGCAGTCATTCTGCCCAAGATCTTTCTGATACTCCAAGGAAAAGTACAGATTTTTGCTGAAAAACAACATGCTTAACTCGCAAAAGTAAGCTTCTTTTCAAAACGTACTTAGAAGTACAGTGTAAAACTGCTTCCCAAAGTTAGAGTTGATGTGGTGCAACACTGACCATCACAGGTTGTTCAACTTCAAAAGTTACGTAAGGGGAGGAAACAAGTTCGTGTTAGTTCCTTCTTAACATTTCGTTTGAAGAGGGTTTCTTAGTCTTAGTTTGATCTGAAAGTGTAGTGCATACTTAGACCCAAAACAAATCTTGCAGCTACAACAGTGGAATCATTCTGCCATAGATCTTTCTGATGCTCCAAAGAAAAGTACAGATTTTGGCTGAAAATGAACATGCTTAACTCGCGAGAGTAAGCTTCTTTTCAAAACGTACTTTGAAATACAGTGTAAACTTGCTTCCAAAACTAAGAATTGATGTAGAGCAACACTGAATATTACAAGTTGTTCAACTTCCAAAGGTAAGTGGAAGAAACAAGTTTGTGTTAGTTGTTTCTTAACATTTCGTTGGAAGAGGGTTTCATTAGCCTTAATTTACTTTCAAAGGGTTGTTCATTTATAGGCCCAAAACTCAACTTGCAGCTACAACAAAGACTTTTAAGTATGAAAATCAGCTCTACGAGTGCAGTCATTCTGCCGGAGATCTTTCTGATACTTCAATGAAAAGTACAGATTTTGGTTGAAAAACCACATGTTTATCTAACGAAAGTAAGCTTCTTTTCAAAACGTACCTTAAAATATAAAGTAAAACTGCTTCCAAAGCTAAAAGTTTATGTAGAGGAACACTGAACATCACACTTTGTTCAACTTCCAAAGTTAAATAATTGGAAGAAACAAGTTTGTGCTAGTTCTTTCTTAACATTTCATTAGAAGATGGTCTATTTAGTCTTAGGTTTCAAAGTGTAGTGCATTCTTAGGCCCAAAACTCTACTTGCAGCTACCACAAATATCTTTAGGTATGAAAATCAGCTCCATGAGAGGAGTCATTCTGCCAAAGACCTTTCTGATACTCCAAGGAAAAGTATAGATTTTAGCTGAAAAAAAAATGTTTAACTCACGAAATTAAGCTTCTTTTCGAAACGTACTTTGAACTACAGTGTAAAAATGCTTCCAAAACTAAGAGTTGATGTAGAGCAACACTGAACATCACAAGTTGTTCAACTTCCAAAGTTAAGGAAGAGGAAGAAAAAGTTTGAGTAAATTCTCTAACATTTCGATGGAAGAGGGTTTCTTTAGTTTTAGTTTGCTTTGAAAGTGTAGTGCATTCTTAGGCCCAAAACTCAACGTGCAGCTACAACAGAGATCTTTAGGTATGAAAATCAGCTCCATGAGTGGAGTCATTCTGCCAAAGATCTTTCGGATACTCCAAGGAAAAGTACAGAGTTTGGCTGAAAAACAATATGCTTAATTCGTGAAAGTAAGCTTCTTTTCAAAACGTCGTTTGAAATGCAGTGTAAAACTGCTTTCAAAACTAAAAGTTGACGTACAGCAACACTGACCACGAGTTGTTCAACTTCCAAAGTTAAGTAAGTGCAAAAGACAAGTTTGTGTTAGTTCTTTCTAAACGCTTCGTTGGAAGAGGGTTTCTTTAGTCTTAGTTTGCTTTCAAAGAGTAGTGCATTCTTAGTCCGAAAACTCAGCTTCCAGCTATAACAACGATCTTTAGGTATGAAAATCAGTTCTATGAGTGCAGTCATTCTGCAGAAGATCTTTCTGATACTCCAAGGAAAAGTACAGATTTTGACTGAAAAACCACATGCTTATCTCACGAAAGTAAGCTTCTTTTCAAAACGCACTTTAAAATACAGTGTAAAACTGCTTCCAAAACTAAAAGTTTAAGTAGAGGAACACTGAATATCACATGTTCAACTTCCAAAGTTAAGTAAGTGGAAGAAACAAGTTTGTGCTAGTTCTTTCTTAACATTTCGTTGGAAGAGGGTTTCTTTAGTCTTAGGTTTCAGTCTAGTGCATTCTTAGGCCCAAAAATCAACTTGCAGCTACCACAAATACCTTTAGGTATGAAAATCAGCTCCATGAGAAGAGTCATTCTGCCAAAGATCTTTCTGATACTACTAGGAAAAGTACTGATTTTGACTGAAAAACAACATGCTTAACTCAGGAAAGTACGTTTCTTTTCAAAACGTACTTTGTAATAAATACAGTGTAAATCTGCTTCCCTAAGAGTTTATGTGGAACATCACTGAACATCACACGTTGTTCAACTTCAAAAGTTAAGTGGAAGAAACAAGTTTGTGTTAGTTCTTTCTTAACATTTCGTTGGAAGAGAATTTCTTAGTCTTAGTTTGCTTTGAAAGTGTAGTGTATACTTAGGCCCAAAACAAATCTTGCAGCTACAACAAAGATATTTAGGTATAAAAATCAGGTCCATGACTGGAGTCATTCTGCCAAAGATCTTTCTGATACTCCAAGGAAAAGTAGAGATTTTGGCTGAAAAACAACATGCTTCTCTCATGAAAGTAAGCTTCATTTCAAAATGTCCTTTGAAATAAACTGCGAAACTGCTTCCAAAACTTAAAATTGAAGTAGAGTAACACTGAACATCACAAGTTCAACTTCGAAAGTTAAGGAAGTGGAAGAAAAAGTTTGTGTAAATTCTTTCTTAACATTTCGATGGAAGAGGGTTTCTTTAGTCTTAGTTTGCTTTGAAAGTGTAGTGCATTATTAGGCCCAAAACTCAACGTGCAGCTGTTACAAAGATCTTTAGGTATGATAATCAGGTCCCTCAGTGGAATCATTCTCCTAAAGATCTTTCTGATACTCCTAGGAAAAGTTCAGATTTTGACTGAAAAACAACATGCTTCTCTCGCAAAAGTAAGCTTCTTTTCAAAACGTACTTTGAAATGCAGTGTAAAACTGCTTCCCAAACTAAGCGTTGATGTGGAGCAACACTGAACATCACAAGTTGTTCAACTTCCAAAGTTAAGTAAGTGCAAAAAACGTTTGTGTTAGCTCTTTCTAAATGCTTCGTTGGAAGAGGGTTTCTTTAGTCTTAGTTTGCTTTCAAAGAGTAGTGCATTCTTAGGCCGAAAACTCAACTTCCAGCTATAACAACGATCTTTAGGTATGAAAATCAGCTCTTTGAGTGCAGTCATTCTGCCGAAGATCTTTCTGATACTCCAAGGAAACGTACAGATTTTGCCTGAAAAACCACATGCTTATCTCACGAAAGTAAGCTTCTTTTCAAAATGCACTTTAAAATACAGTGTAAAACTGCTTCCAAAACTAAAAGTTTAAGTAGAGGAACACTGAACATCACATGTTGTTCAACTTCCAAAGTTAAGTAAGTGGAAGAAACAAGTTTGTGCTAGTTCTTTCTTAACATTTCGTTGGAAGAGGGTTTCTTTAGTCTTAGGTTTCAAAGTCTAGTGCATTCTTAGGCCCAAAAATCAACTTGCAGCTACCACAAAAATCTTTAGGTATGAAAATCAGCTCCATGAGAGGAGTCATTCTGCCAAAGATCTTTCTGATACTACTAGGAAAAGTACTGATTTTGACTGAAAAACAACATGCTTAACTCGCGAAAGTACGTTTTTTTTCAAAACGTACTTTGTAATACAGTGTAAATCTGCTTCCCTAACTAAGAGTTTATGTGGAACATCACTGAACATCACACGTTGTTCAACTTCAAAAGTTAAGTAAGTGGAAGAAACAAGTTTGTGTTAGTTCTTTCTTAACATTTCGTTGGAAGAGAGTTTCTTAGTCTTAGTTTGCTTTGAAAGTGTAGTGTATACTTAGGCCCAAAACAAATCTTGCAGCTACAACAAAGATCTTTAGGAATAAAAATCAGGTCCATGCCTGGAGTCATTCTGCCAAAGATCTTTCTGATACTCCAAGGAAAAGTAGAGATTTTGGCTGAAAAACAACATGCTTCTCTCACGAAAGTAAGCTTCATTTCAAAATGTTCTTTGAAATAAACTGTGAAACTGCTTCCAAAACTAAAAGTTGCAGTAGAGTGACACTGAACATCACAAGTTGTTCAACTTCCAAAGTTAAGTAAGTGGAAGAAACAATTTGTGTTAGTTCTTTCTTTGAATTTTGTTGGAAGAGGGTTTCTTTAGTCTTAGTTTGCTTTCAACGTGTAGTGCATTCTTAGGCCCAAAACTAAACTCGCAGCTACAACAACGATCTTTAAGTATGAAAATCAGCTCCATGTGTGGAGTCATTCTGCCCAAGATCTTTCCGATATTCTAAGAAATAGTGCAGATTTTGGATGAAAAACTACTTGTGCTTCATCCCCTTAGTCTCTCCAGAGACGGCTTTTTTGGCTGCAGTAGCAAGCTCCCTGGTATACATGAAGGTACCTGGCGACAAGGGGACACTGTCCCCACCGAATCCCATCCATACCCCCTGTCCAGGATTCACCCAGACCCCTATGCAGACACTAACACTAACCCTAACTCTAACCATATTCCTAAACCCTATCCCTAACCCTAACACTATCCTTAAACCATAATCCTAACCCTAGCACTATCCTTAAGCTGTAACCCTAACCCTAACACAAGCCCTCAACCCTAACCCTAACCCTTACACTATCCCTAAACAGGGTTAGAGTTAGGGTTAAGTTTTAGGGTTTAAGGATAGTGTTAGGGTTAGGGTTAGGGTTAGGGTTGAGGGATAGTGTTAGAGTTAGGGTTATGGTTTACGGATAATGTTAGGGTTAGGGTTACTGTTTACGGATAGTGCTAGGGTTAAGGTTAGGCTTTAGGGCTAGTGTTAGGGTTAGGGTAGTGCTAGGGGTTGGGTTAGGGTTTAGGGATAGTGTTAGGGTTAGGGTTAGTGTTAGGGTTTAAGGATAGTGTTAGGGTTAGGGTGAGGGTTTAGGGATAGTGTTAGGGTTAGGGTTTAAGGATAGTGTTAGGGTTTAGGGTTTAAGGATAGTGTTAGGGTTAGGTTGGAGGGATATTTTTGAGTTAGCGTTACGGTTTACAGATATTGTTAGGGTTAGGGTTGCGGTTTAGGGATAGTGCTAGGGTTAGGGTTAGGGTTTAGGGTTAGTGTTAGGGCAGGGTTTAGGTATAGGATTAGTGTTAGGGTTACTGTTTAGGGATAGTGCTAGGGTTAGGGTTAGGGTATAAGGATAGTGTTAGGTTTAGGGTTTCTGTTTAAGGATATTGCTAGGGTTAGGGTTATGGTTTAAGGATAGTGTTAGGATTAGGGTTAGGGTTTAGGGATAGTGTTAGGGTTATGCTTACTGTTTAGGATAGTGCAAGGGATAGGATTAGGTTTTAGGGCAACTGTTAGGGTTACGGTTACTGTTTAAGGATAGTGCTAGGGTTAGGGTTAGGGTTTAAGGATAGTGTTAGGGTTATGGTTAGATTTAGGGTTTAAGGATAGTGTTAAGGTTAGGGTTAGGATTGAGGCATAGTATTAGGGTTAGGGTTACTGTTTAGGGGTAGTGCTAAGGTTAGGGTTAGGGTTAGGGCTAGTGTTAGGAATAGGGTTAGGGTTTAGGAATAGAATTAAGGTTAGCGTTACTGTTTAGGGATAGTGGTAGGGTTAGGGTTAGGGTTTAGGGCTAGTGTTAGGGATAGGGTTACTGTTTATGGATAGTGCTAGGGTTTGGTTTAGGGTTTAAGGATATTGTTAGAGAGACGGTTACAGTTTAGGGATAGTGCTAAGATTGGGGTTAGGTTTTATGGCTAGTGTTAGGGTTAGGATAACTGTTTAAGGATAGTGCTACAGTTAGGGTTAGGGTTAGGGTTTAGGTCTAGTCTTAGGGTTTGTGTTAGGTTTTAGGAATAGGATTAGGGTTAGGGTTACAGTTGAGGTTTATTGCTAGTGTTAGGGTTAGGGTTCAGGGCTAGTGTTAGGGATAGGTATACTTTTTAAGGATAGCGCTAGTGTTAGGGTTTTAGGATAGTTTTAGTGTTAGGGTTAATGTTTAGGGATAGTGCTAGGGTTAGGGTTAGGTTTTAGGGCTAGTGTTAGGGTTAGGGTTACTGTTTAAGGATAATGCTAGGGTTAAGGTTATGGTTTAAGGATAGTGTTAGGGTTACGGTTAGGGTTAGGGTTTAGGGATAGTGTTAGGATTACGGTTATGGTTTACGGATATTGTTAGGGTTACGGTTACGGTTTAGGGATAGTGCTAGTGTTAGGCTTAGGGTGTAAGGGTAGTGTTAGGGTTTGGGTAAGGGTTTGGGATAGTGTTAGTGTTACGGTTAGGGTTTAGGTGTAGCGTTTGTGTTAGGCTTACTGTTTAGGGATAGTGCTAGGGTTAGGGTTAGTGTTTAGGAATAGTGTTAGGGCTATGGTTACTGTTTAAGGATAGTGTTAGGGTTAGGGTTAGGGTTTAAGGATAGTGTTAGGTTTAGGGATAGTGTTAGCTTTAGGGTAGTGTTTAAGAATAGGGTTAGGCTTAGGGTTACTGTTTAAGGATAGTGCTAATATTAGGGTAATGGTTTAAGGACAGTGTTAGGGTTAGTGTAAGAGTTAGTGTTTAAGGATAGTTTTAGGGTTAGGGTTAGGGTTGAGGGATATTTTTAGGATTAGGTTTACAGTTCACAGATACTGTCAGGGTTAGGGTTACTGTTTAGGGATAGTGCTAGGGTTAGGGTTAGGGTTTAAGGATAGTGTTAGTGTTAGGGTTAGTGTTTAGGGATAGTGTTAGGGTTAGGATTAGGGTTGAGGAATAGGGTTAGGATTAGAGTTACTGTTTACGGATAGTGCTAGGGTGAGGGTTAGGGTTTAGAGATAATATTAGGTTAGGGTTACTGTTTAAGGATATTGCTAGTGTTAGGATTAGGGTTTAAGGATAGTGTTAGGGTTAGGGTTAGGGCTAAGGAATGGGGTTAGATTTAGGCTTACTATTTAGGGATAGTGCTAGGGTTAGGGTTAGGGTTAGGGTTTAGGGCTAGTGTTAGGGTTAAGGTTACTGTTTTAGGATAGTGCTAGGGTTAGGGTTAGGGTTAAGGTTTCAGGATAGTGTTAGGGTTAGAGTTAGTGTTGAGAGTTAGTATTAAGGTTAGGGTTACGGTTTAGGGATAGTGCTAGGGTTAGGGTTAGGGTTAGGGTTTAGGGCTAGTGTTAGGGTTAAGGTTACTGTTTTAGGATAGTGCTAGGGTTAGGGTTAGGGTTAAGGTTTCAGGATGGTGTTAGGGTTAGGGTTAGTGTTGAGAGTTGTATTAAGGTTAGGGTTACGGTTTAGGGATAGTTTTAGGGTTAGTATTACTGTTTAGGGATAGTGCTAGGAATAGGGTTAGAGTTTAGGAATAGTGTTAGAGTTAGGGTTACTGTTTAAGGATAGTTAGGGTTAGGGTTTAGGCATAGTGTTATGGTTACTTTTATTGTTTAGGAATAGGGTTAGGGTTAGGGTTACTGTTTAAGGATAGTGCTATGGTTCGAGTAAGTGTGTAAGGAGAGTGTTAGGGTTAAAGTTAGGGTTTTAGGATAGTGTTAGTGTTAGGGTTAGGGTTAGGGTTAGGGTTGACGTATGTTTTTAGGTTTAGGGTTACGGTTTACAGATACTGTTAGGGTTAGGGTTACTTTTTAGAGATAGTGCTAGGGTTAGGGTTATGATTTAAGGATAGTGTTAGGGTTAGGGTTAAGGTTAGGGTTTAGGGATAGTGTTAGGGTTAGGGTTAGTGTTTAAGGATGGTGTTAGTGTTAGGGTTAGGGTTTGGGATAGTGTTCGTTATAGGGTTAGGGTTTAGGAATAGGATTAAGGTTAGGGCAAAGGTTATGGTTTAAGGATTTTTTTAGGGTTAGGTTTTGGGTTGAAGGATAATTTTAGGGATATAGTTTAGGGATTGTCTTAGGGTTTGGGTTTAGGGTCTGTGTTAGGGTTAGGGTTATTGTTAAGGGATAGTGTTAAAGTTAGGGTTATTGTTTAAAATAGTGTTAGGGTTAGGTTTTCTGTTTAGGGATAGTGCTAGTGTTAGGGTTAGAGTTTAGGGAGAGTGTTAGTGTCTGGGTTACTGTTTAAGTATAGTGCTAGGGTTAGGGTTAGGGTTTAAGGATACTGTTGGGGTTAGGGTTAGGGTTGAGGTATACGGTTAGGGTTAGGATTAGGGTTTACCAATAGGGTTAGGGTTAGTGTTACTGTTTAGGGATAGTGCTAGGGTTAGGGTTAGGTTTTAGGGCTAGTGTTAGGGATAGGGTTACTGTTTAAGGATAGTGCTAGGGTTAGGGTTATGGTTTAAGGATAGTTTTAGGGTTAGGGTTAGAGTTAGTCTTTAAGGATAGTCTTGGGGTTAGGGTTAGGTTTGAGGGATAGCGTTAGGGTTAGTGTTACGGTTTATGGATACTGTAAGGGTTGGGGTTACTGTTTAGGGATAGTCCTGGGTTAGGTTAGGGTTTAAGGATAGTGTTACGGTTAGGGTTACTGTTTAAGAATAGTACTAAGGATAGCGTTAGGGTTTAAGGATAGTGTTAGAGTTAGGGTTAGTGTTAGTGTTTAAGGATTGTCTTAGGGTTAGGGTGAGGGTTTAGGGATAGTGTTAGCGTGAGGGTTTAATGATAGTGTTAGGGTTACAGTTAGGTTGGAGGGATAATGTTAGTGATAGGGTGACTGTTTATGGATATTGTTAGGGTTAGGGTTGTGGTTTAGGGATAGTGCTAGGGTTAGGGTTAGGGTATAAGGATAGTGTTAGGGTTAGGGTTTATGAATAGGATTAGTGTTAGTGTTACTGTTTAGGGATAGTGCTAGGTTTCATGTTAGGGTTTAGGGCTAGTGTTAGGGATAGGGTAAGTATAGTGCTAGGGTTAGGGTGAGGGTTTAAGGATAGTGTTAGGGTTAGGGTTTCTGTTTAAGGAGAGTGGTAGGGTTAGGGTTAGGGTTTAAGGATAGTGTTAGGGTTAGGGTTCAGTGATAGTGTTAGAGTTAGGGTTTATCGGTAATGTTAGAATTTGTTTTAGGGTTGAGGAATAGTGTTAGGGTTAGTGTTACCGTTTAGGGATAGTGTTAGGGTTAGGGTTTGTGCTTAGGGGTAGTGTTAGGGTTATGGTTAGGGCTTCATGGTAGTCTTAGGCTTAGGGTTAGGGTTTAGGAATAGGGTTAGTGTTAGGGTTACTGTTTAGGAATAGTGCTAGGGTTAGGGTTTCTGTGTAGAGATAGTGGTAGGGTTAGTGTTAGGGTTTAGAGATAGTGTTAGGGTTAGGGTTACTGTTTAAGGACAGTGCTAGGGTTAGGGTTAGGGTTTAAGGATAATGTTAGGGTTAGGGTTAGTGTTGAGGGATAGTGCTAGGGTTAGGGTTAGGGTTTAAGGATAATGTTAGAGTTAGGGTTAGGGTTAGGGTTTAAGGATTTTGTTAGGGTTAGGGTTAGGGTTGAGGTATAGTGTTAGGGTTCGTGTAATGGTTTAGGGATAGTTTTACAGTTATGGTTACTGTTTTGGGATAGTGCTACTGTTAGGGTTACTGTTTAAGGATAATATTAGGGTTAGGGTTACTGTTTAAGGATAGTTTGTGTTAGGGTTAGGGTAGAGGAATAGTGTTAGGGATAGGGTATCTGTTTAAGGATAGTCCTTGGTTTAGGGTTATGTTTTAATTATAGTGTTAGGGTTAGGACTAGGGTTAGGGTGTAGGGATAGTGTCAGGGTGAGGGTTACTGTTTACGGATATGTTAGTGTTAAGGTTATGGTTTAGGGATAGGGCTATGGTTAGAGTTAGACTTTAGGGCTAATGTTAGGGTTAGGATTACTGTTTTAGGATAGTGTTAGGGTTAGGGTTAAGGTTTAAGGATAGTGTTAGGGTTCGGGTTAGGTATAGGGTTAGGGTTAGGGTTTAAGGATTGTGTTTCGGTTAGGGTTTTAGTTGAAGGATAGGGTTAGGGTTTGGATTTAGGGATAGTCTTAAGGTTAGGGTTTAATGATAGTGTTAAGGTTAGGTTTAGGGTTATGGTTTAGGAATAGAATTAGGGTTAGGAGTAGTGTTTATGGTTAGTGTTAGGGTTAAGATTAGGTTTTAGGACTAGTGTTTAGGTTAGGGTTACTGTTTAAGGACATTGCTAGGGTTAGAGTTAGGGTTAGGCTTAAGGTTTAGGTATAGTCTTATGGTTAGTGTTAGGGTTTAGGCATAAGATTAGGGTTAGGGTTACTGTTTAGGGTAAGTGCTAGGGTTAGGGTTAGGGTTTAAGGATACTGTTAGGGTTTGGGTTACTGTTTAGGGATAGTGCTTGGGTTAGGGTTAGGGTTGAGGGATAATGTTAGTGGTAAGGTAAAGGGATAGTGTTAGGATGATTGTTAGGGGTGATGAATAGTGTTAGGGTTAGGGTTATGGTTTAGGTATAGTGTAAGTGTTAGGGTTACCGTTTAGGGATAGTGCTAGGATTAGGGTTAGGGTTTAGACACAGTTTTAAGATTAAGGTTACTGTTAAAGGATAGTAATAGTGTTAAGGTTAGGGTTTAGGAATAGTGTTTGGGTTAGGGTTACTGTTACTGTTTACCCTAACCCTAACCCTAACCCTAACCCTAGCACTATCGTTAAGGAGTAACCCTAAACCTAGCACTAGACCTAAACCCTAACCCTAACCCTAACACTATCCTTAAACCGTAAAACTAACCCTAAAACTATCCCTCTACCCTAACCCTAACTCTAACACTATGCTTAAACCCTAAACCTAACTCTATCTCTAAACCCTAACCCTAACCTTCACCCTATCCCTAAACCCTAACCTTAACATTATCGCTAATGCTGTCCTTAAACCCTAACTCTAACCCTAACCCTAAACCCTAACCCTAACCCTTACAATATCCCTCCAACCTAACCCTAACCCTAACACGATCCTTAAATCCTAACCCTAAAACTAACCCAAAATCCTCACCTTAAGACTATCCCTAAACTCTGACCGTAACACTTTCTCTCAACCCTAACCCTAACTCTAACACTATACTTAAACCCTAACACTAACCCAAACCCTAAAACTATCCTTAAACCCTAAGCCAAACCCTAGCACTATACCTAAACAGTAACCCTAACCCTAACCCTATTCCGAAACCCTAACCCTAACCCTAACACTATCCCTAAATCCTAATCCTAACCGAAACACTATTTTTAAACCCAAACCTCAACAATAGCACTATCATTAAACTGTAACCCTAAACCTAACACAATCCCTAAACGCTAACCCTAACCCTAACCCTAACCCTCACACTGTCCTTAAGCCCAAACCCTAACCCAAACACTATACTTAAACCCTAAGTCTACCTTTGCACTATACTTAAACAGGAACCCTAACTCTAACACTAGCGCTAAACCCTTACCCTAACCCAACAATATCCTTATACAATAACCCTAACACTAACCGTATCCCTAAACCAAAACCCTAACCCTAGCACTATCACTAAACAGTAATCCTAACCCTAACACTATCACTAAACCGTAACCCTAACCCTAACAATATCTGTCAACCCTAAACCTAACCCTAATGCTATCCTTAAACCCTATCACTAACCCTAACACTATCCTTAAAATATAAACCCAACTCAAACACTATCCCTAAACAGTAACCCTAAAACTAACCCTATTCGTAAAATCTAACCCTAACCCTAACACTGTCCCTAAATTGTAACGCTAACCCTAACACTATCCTTAAACCCTAATCTTAAAACTATCCCTAAACCCTCACTCTAAGACTATCCCTAAACCCTGACCCTAACACTATCCCTCAACCCTAACCCTTACCCTAACACTATCTTTAATCCCTAACCCTAACCCTAGCACTATTCTTAAACAGTAACTCTAACCTTAACACTAGCCCTAAACCCTAACCTTAACAATAGCACTATCCCTAAACTGTAACCCAAACCCTATACCTAAACCTTAACCCTAACCCTAACACTATCCTTAAAAACTAACCCTAACCCTAGCACCATCCTTAAACATTAACCATAACACTAACACTATCTGAAAACACTAACCGAAACCCTAACACTATTGCTCAACCCTATCACTAATTCAAACACTTCCCTAACCCCTAACCCTAACACTATCCCTCAACCCTAACCCTAACACTAACACTATCCCTAAACCCTAACACTAAGAGTATGCCTAAAACCTAACCCTAAAACTATCCCTCAACACTAACTCTAACCCTAACACTATCCTTAAACTCTAACCCTAACCCTAACCCTAACACTATCCTTAAACACTAACCCTAACCCTACCACTATCCATAAACAGTAACACTAACCATAACAATAGCCCTAAAGCCTAAACCTAACCCTAGCACTATCCATAAACCGTAAACCTAACCCTAAGAATATACTTAAACCGTAACCGTAACCCTAACAGTATCCCTAAACCCTAACCCTAACCCTAATCCAAACATTATAATTAAACAATAACACTAACCCTAGCACTATCCTTAAACAGTAAACCTAACCCTATCACTAGCCCTAAAACCTAACCGTAACACTAGCACTATCCTTAAAATGTAACCCTTACCCTACCCTAACCCTATTCTTAAAGACTAAGCCTAACTCTAGCACTATCATTAAACAGAAACCCTAAGCCTAACACTATCCCTAAACCCAACCCTAACCCTAGCACTATCCCAAAAGAGTAACCCTAACCCTAACACTATCTCTAAACCGTATCCCTAACCCTAACACTATTCCTCAAACCTAACACTAATCCTAACACTATACGTAAACCCTAACACTAACACTATCCTCAACCCTAACCCTAACCCTAACACTATCTTTAAAACCTAACCCTTTCCCTAACACTATTCTTAAACCCTAACCCTAACCCTAGCACTATCCTAAAACAGTCATCCTAACCCTAACACTAGCCCTAAAGGGTAACTCTAACCCTAGCACTATCCCTAAACAGTAACCCTAACACAAGCCCTATTCCTAAACCCTAACATTAAAATATCACTATCCCAAACCCTAACCCTAACCCTAAGACTATCCTTAAACCAGTATCCTAACCCTAGCATTATCCTTAAACAGTAAACCTAACCCTAAAACTAGCCCTAACACCTAACCTTAACCCTAGCTATGTCCCTAAACTGTAACCCTAAGCCTAACAATATCGTTAAACCCTCAACCTAACCCTAGCACTAGCCTTAAACAGTAACACTATCCCTAACACTAGGCCTAAACCCTAACCATAACCCTAGCACTATCCCTAAACAATAACCCTAACACTAATCCTATTCCTAAACCCTAACCCTAAACCTAAATCTATCCCTAAACCCTAACAATAACCCTAATCCAAACACTATCCTTATAACCTATCCCAAACACTAGCAGTATCTTTAAACAGTAACCCTAACCCTAACACTAGCCCTAAACCCTTAGACCAACCCTAACACTATCCTTAAACTGTAACCCTAAGCCTAGAACTATCCCTCCTCCCTAACACTAACTCTAACACTATCCTAAAACCCTAACCCTAAAACTAACCCTAAACCCTAACTCTAACCCTGACACAAACCCTAAACCCTAACCCTAACCTTAGCACTATCCCTAAAGAGTAACACTAACCCGAATACTATTCCTAAAACGTAACCCTAACCCTGACACAATCCCTAAACCCTAAACCTAACCGTAGCACTATCCTTAAACAGTAACCTTATCACTAACACTAGTACTAAACCCTAACCCTAACTCTAGCACTATCCCTAAAGTGTAACCTTAACCCTAATCCTATTCCTAAACCCTAAACCTAACACTAACATTATCCTTAAACTCTAACCCTAACCCTAACACTATCTTTAAACAGTAACCCTAAACCTAACACTAGCCTTAAATCCAAACCCTTACACTATCCCTCAACCCTAACTCTCACCCTAAACCTGTCCTTAAAGCCTAAGCCTAACTCTAGCACTATCATAAAACAGTAAACCTAACCCTAACACTAGCCCTAAAGCCTAAACCTAACCCTAACACTATTCCGAAACCGTAACCCTAACACTAACACTATCCCTCCAACATAAAGCTAACCCTAACACTATCCTTAAACCCTAACCCTAACACTTTCCCTAAACCCTAACCCTAAGTGTATCCCTCAACCCTAACTCTAAAACTATCCGTCAACCATCACCCTAAACCTAACACTATCCTTAAACACTAACACTAACCCTAACCCTAACACTACCCTTAAACCCTAACCCAAACCCTAGCACTATCCTTAAACAGTAACCCTTAACCTAACAATAGCCCTAAATCCTAACCCTAACACTAGCACTCCCCCTAAACAGTATCTCTAACACTAACCCTAACCCTAACACTATCCTTAAACCCTAACCTTAACCCTAGCACTATCCTAACACAGTAATCCTAACCCTAACTCTAGCCCTAAAGCCTAACCCTAACCCACCCTAGCACTATCCTTAAACAATAACCCTAACTAAACCCTATCCCTAAAGCTTAACTCTAACACTAACACTATCCCAAACCCTAACCCTAACCCTAACACTATTCTTAAACCCTAACCATAACCAAGCACTATCCCTAAACTGTAAGCCTAACGCTAATAATATCCGTAAACCGTAACCCTAAAACTAACACTATCCCTAAACCCTAAACCTAACCCCAACCCTAACACTATCCTTAAACCTTAACCCTAACCCTAGCACTATCCTTAAACAGTAACCCTAACCCTAACACTAGCCCTCAACCCTAACCCTAACCCTAACACTATCCTTAAACCCTAACTCTAACCGTAACCATAACACTATCCTTAAACCCTAACCCTTATCCTAGCACTATCCTTAAACATTACCCCTAACCATAACACTAGCCCTAAACCCTAATCCTAACCCTAGCACTATCCCTAAAGATTAACCCTAACCGTAACCACATTCCTAAACCCTAACTCTAACACAAACACTATCCCTAAACCGTTACACTAATCCGAACACTCTCATTAAACCCTAACACTAACCCTAGCAATATCCTTAAACAGTAATGCTAACACTAACACTATTCCTAAACTCTAACCCTAACCATAGCAATATCCAAAAAAGGAATCCTAACCCTATCTCTATCCCTGAACCGTAACCCTAACCCTAACACTATATTTCAAACCAAACCCTAACCCTAAAACTATCCTTAAACACTAACCCTAACCCTAGCACTATCCTTAAACAGTAACCCTAAACGTAACAGTAGCCCTAAAGCCTAACACAAACCCTAGCACTAACCCTAAACAGTAATTCTAACCCTAACCCTATACCTAAACCACAACCTATCCCTAACACTATGCCTAAACGCTAACACTAACCAGAACACTATCCGTAAAACCTAACCCTAAACATAGCACTATCCGTAAACAGTAACCCTAAGCCTAACAATATCCGTAAACCATAAACCTAACCCTAACATCCTCCCAAAACCCTAACCCTAACCCTCACACTATCCTTAAACCCTAACCCTAACTCTAGCATTAACCCTAAACTGTAATCGTAACCCTATTCCTATTCCTAAACCTGAACACTAACCCTAAGACTCTCCCTAAAGCATAACCCTATCCCTAGCACTATCCTTAAACAGTAACCCTAACCCTAACAATAGTCCTTAATCCTAACCCTAAACTTAGCACTATCCCTAAACTGTAACCCTAACCCTAACAATATCCTTAAACCCTAAACCTAACCCTAGCACTGGGCTTTAACCGTAACCTTATCCCTAACACTAGCCCTTAACCCTAACACTAACCCTAGCACTATCCATAAACAGTAACCCAACCCTAATCCTATTCTTAACCAATCCTAACACTATACTTCAACTCTAACCATAACCCTAATCCTAAACTCTCCTTAAATCCTAACCCTAACCCTAGCACTATCCTTAAACAGTAACCCTAACCCTACCACTAGACCTAAAGCCTAACCCTAATCCTAGCACTATCCCTAAACTGTAGCCTTAAACATAACAGTATCCGTATACCATTACCCTAACCCTAACACTATCTCTAAACCCTATCCCTATTTGTAACCCTAACACCATCCTTAAACCATAACCCTAACCCTAGCACTATCAAGAAACTTTAACCCTAACCCTAAAACTATCTTTAAACCCTAAACCAAAACCTATCACTACTCTTAAACAGTAACCCTATCCCAAACACTAGCCCTAAACCCTAACCCTAACCATAGCACGATCCCTAAAATTAACCCTAACACTAATCCTATTCCTAAACCATAAGCCTAACCCTAAAACTATCTCTAAAGCTTAACCCCATCCCTAACACTATCCTTATACACTAACCCTAACCATAGCACAATCTTAAAACAGTAACCCGAACCATAACACTAGCCCTAAACCCTAAGCCTAACTCTAACACTATTCCTAAACAATAACCCTAACCCAAAACTATCCCTCAACCTTAGCCCTAACCCTAACAGTAGCCCTCAACCCTAACCCTAACCCTAACCTATCCTTAAACCCTAACACTAACCCTAACCCTAACACTATCCTTAAACCATCACCCTAACACTAGCAGTATCCTAAAACAGTAACCCTAAGCCTAACATTAGCCCTAAAGCATTACCCTAACCCTAGCACTATCTCTTAACAGTAACCCTAACCCTAACCCTATTCTTAAACACTATCTCTAACCCTAACACTGTCAAAAACCCTAACACTAAAACTGAACACTATCCTTAAACCCTAACCCTAGCCTTAACACTATCCCTAAATGGTAACCCTAACCGTAACAATATCCGTAAGCTGTAACCCTAACCCTAACCCTAACCTTAAACCCAACACTATCCCTAAACAGTAACCATAACCGTAACCCTATTCCTAAACCGAACTTTATCCCTAACACTATCCTTAAACACTAATCATAACCCTAGCATTATCCTTAAACAGTAACCCTAACCCTAACACTATTCCTAAACATTAACCCGCATCCTAGCACTATCCCTAAACAGTAAACCTAACCCTAACACTATCCCTCAAACCTAACCCTAACCCTTACACTATCCTTAAACCCTAACTCTAAACCTAATCCTAGCATGATCCTTAAACCCTAACCCTAGTACTATCTTTAAACAGTAACCCTAACCCTAACACTAGCCCTAAAGCCTAACCCTAACTCTGGCACTGTAACCCTAACCGTAACCCTCTTCCTAAACCCTAACCCTAACCCTAACACTACCCCTAAACCCTAACACTAATGCTAACACTATCCTTAAACCCTAATCCTAACCCTAGCACTATCCCTAAACAGTAACTCTAACCCTATCAGTATCCATCAACCATAACCTGAACCCCAACACTATCCCTCCAACCTAACCCAAACCGTAACACTATCCTTAAACCCTAACCCTAACACTATCCCTAAACCCTAACTCTAACACTTTCCTTCAACCTGAACCCTAACCCTAACACTATCCTTAAACCCTAACATTAACCCTAACCCTAAAACTATCCTTAAACCCTAACCTCAACCTTAGCACTATCCTTAAACAGTAACACTAACCCTAACACTATCCCTAAACCCTAACCCTAAGACTATCCATAAACCCTAACACTATCCCTCAACCATAACACTAAACCTAACACTATCCTTAAACCCTAACATTAACCCTAACCCTAAAAATATCTGTTAAACTGTAACCATAACCCTGACATTATCCCTAAAACTTAACCCTAACCCTAACATTATCCTTAAACCTTATCCCTAACCCTAGCACTATCCTTAAACAGTAACCCTAACCATAACACTAGCCCTAAACCCTAACCCTAACCCTAACCCTAACACTATCCATAAAACCAAACCCTAACCCTAACACTTTCCTTCAACCGTAACCTTAACCCAAGCACTATCCTTAAACAGTAACCCTAACACTATCCTAAACCCTAATCCTAACTCTAGCACTATCCCTAAGCAGTAACCCTAAGCCTAACACTATCATCAACCCTAACACTAACCCTAACACTATCCTAAAACCCTAACTCTAACCCTAACCCTAACACTATCCTTAAAACCTAACCCTACCAGACTTTCCTGGACTGCCCGCAGGCAATAGCGTGTCCTGCAAGCCTCTGGCCAGCAAGGGATACTGAGGGAGGGTCACCTCTGACCCCCACCCCACTTCCAGACCCCCAGGCCCCAGACTCCACCTTCTAGACTTTCCTGGACTGCCCGCAGGCAATAGCGTGTCCTGCAAGCCTCTGGCCAGCAAGGGATACTGAGGGAGGGTCACCTCTGACCCCCACCCCACTTCCAGACCCCCAGGCCCCAGACTCCACCTTCTAGACTTTCCTGGACTGCCCGCAGGCAATAGCGTGTCCTGCAAGCCTCTGGCAAGCAAGGGATACTGAGGGAGGGTCACCTCTGACCCCCACCCCACTTCCAGACCCCCAGGCCCCAGACTCCACCTTCTAGGTAGGTAGCCAGGATCTCCTTGAGGCGGGGTTTTTTTTTTCTTTTTTTTTTCCTTTTCTCTTGACCCCCCCCCTGCATTCCCTTGTTAACACATAGCCCTCCTTCTCCCCCCAGACTTTCCTGGACTGCCAGCAGGCAATAGCGTGTCCTGCAAGCCTCTTTTCTGTGTTGTCTTCCCTTTCGCTGCATATTGTCCTCTCCTCCTTATTTTTTACCGTGCCAGACAGACTAGACAGGTCTAGAATCATATATCTGAGATTTCCTAGGAAGGTAAGTGTCTTTGGGTTCCTCCCTAGTACTGATCCCCTTTGAAAAAGGAGATTCTGCTTGTTAGACACTTCTGTAGCGTTCTCTGCCTGAAAACTCATTGGTAAAAACAACAGAAGAGAGACTTCAACAAACAGCTATTCCCATCAAAAAGGAAAGACTCTTACTTCTCGTGGGACAAAAGTTCTCCCAAGAAGTCTTTAAAAGGGAACTAATCCTCCAATGGCTAAAGGTAGAAAAAGAGCCTCAGGTCTGAATAAACAAGAAAATATGTCTCCAACAAAGGAAAATGCCCCTCCATGTCTCGTAAATATGGAGGACGTTACCAAAATGACAGACACAGAATTCCGAACATTCATGGTGACCAAATTCTGTGAATTGAAAAAAAAAGAGACAACGAACTACAGGAAATTAGGAAGTCCTTCCAGGATATGAAAGAAGAAATGGATACTCTGAGAAAGAATCAGGTGGAACTATTAGAGATAAAGTCTATAATACAAGAAATCAAAAACTCTCTGGAAAGTATTAAGAGCCGATTAGACCATGCTGAAGATCGAATCTCTGATGTAGAAGATAAAACCTCTGATCTAGAAAAAAACTACAAAAAGATCGAGAAAATAACTAAAAAACATGAGGATAATATACGAGAAATACTAGACTCTATTAGACGCCCAAACATCAGAATAATCGGCATCCCAGAAGGTGAAGAAACTAATAGCGGAATGGAAAATCTATTCCATGACATCTTGGAAGAAAATTTCCCAAGCCTAGAGAGGCACCGAACCATCCGGACCCAAGAAATACAAAGGACCCCAAATAGAATCAACCCCAGAAGATCTTCCCCAAGGCACATCTTAGCCAGGCTGTCTAACGTCACAGAAAAAGACATGATACTAAAACTGGCAAGAGAGAAACGAGAAATAACTTACAAAGGCCATCCCATAAGACTAACACCAGACCTCTCATCAGAAACAATGCAAGCAAGAAAAGAATGGGAAGACATACTGAGAGTGTTAAGAGAGAAACAATTTCAGCCAAGACTATTATACCCTGCAAGATTATCCTTCATTTGGGAAAAAAAGATTAAAATCTTCTCAGACAAACAAAACCTGAAAGAATTTGCCAACACCAGACCAGCTCTTCAAGAAATCCTGAAGAAAGTACTGTTCCAGGAAAACTAAAGACGCAACAGCCAGAAACAAAGAAATAACAGGCAACTAAGACAATGGCTAACTTAAATGTCGGTACAGACCCTATAACATCGATAATAACATTGAATGTTAATGGGTTAAATTCTCCAATCAAGAGACACAGACTGGCTGAATGGATAAAAAAACAGAAACCCTCTATCTGTTGCCTACAAGAAACCCACCTCATGGAAAAAGACATACATAGACTGAAAGTGAAGGGTTGGAAAAAGGTTTTCCATGCAGTTGGGAACCAAAAAAGAGCTGGAGTTGCGATACTAATTTCTGACAAAATAGGCTTTAAAACAAAAAGTGTCCGAAGAGACAAAGAAGGGCACTATATCATAGTAAAAGGCTCTATAGATCGAGAAGATATAACGCTTATTAATATCTATGCTCCTAACACAGGAGCACCCAAATATGTGAAGGAAAGATTGTTAGATCTGAAAGGGGAGATAGACTGCAACACACTAATTGTTGGAGATCTCAACACCGCATTATCCCCTCTGGACAGATCATCTAGGCAAAAAATAGGTAGAGAGATCAAGGACCTAAATGATACCATAAATCAATAGGACTTAACATACATCTATAGAACTTTCCACCCAAAACCCACAAGATATAGTTTTTTTCTCACCCCGACATAGAACTTTCTCGAAGATTGACCACATCATAGGACACAAAGCAAGCCTCTGCAGATTCAGAGGCATAGAAACTATTTCCAGCATCTTCTCTGACCATGATGGAATTAAACTCGAGTTTAATTTCAAGAGAAATCCTCAAAAATACCTAAAAACATGGAAACTAAATAACCTACCCCTGAATGACTCCACTATTACCGAAGAAATAAAGTCCGAAATCAAAAGATTCATGGAAGCCAATGACAATGAAGATACAAGTTTCCATAATCTTTGGGACACTGCCAAAGCAGTCATAAGAGGGAAGTTCATAGCAATTAGTGCACATAAGAGGAAGACAGAGAAAAGGCTAATGGATCACCTAACATCAAGCCTTAGAGAATTGGAAAAGCAACAGCAAAAAAATCCAAAAAATTACAGGAGAAAGGAAATAATAAAGATCCGAGCAGAAATAAATGAAATAGAAAATAAACGTACTATACAGAAAGTAAGTGAAAGCAAAAGCTGGTTCTTTGAAAGGATAAACAAAATTGATACCCCACTAGCGAGACTTATTAAGAAGAAGACAGAAAGGAACCAGGTGAATCAAATCTGCAATGAGGCTGGTAACATAACAACAGACATAGTAGAAATTCAAAACATCATTAGAGGATACTTTGAACAGCTATACGCTAAGAAACAAGATAATCTGGATGAGATGGACAAATTCCTGGACAAATATAATCTACCAAGAATGAGCCAGGAAGAAATAGAAAGTCTGAATAGGCCCATAACAAGCCAGGAGATTGAATCAGTAATAAGTAACCTCCCAACAAAGAAAAGCCCTGGCCCCGATGGATTCACCTCTGAATTCTACAAAACTTTCAAAGAAGAGTTAACTCCCATTCTGCTCAAATTATTTCTAAAGATCCAAAAGGGTGAATCTCTCCCTAATTCATTCTATGAAGCCTCTGTCACCCTCATCCTCAAAACAGATAAGGACAGGACAAGGAAGGAAAACTATAGACCAATATCTCTGATGAACATAGACTCAAAGATTCTCAACAAGATACTAGCAAATCGTATTCAACAACTTATACAGAAGATTATACACCATGATCAGGTAGGCTTTATTCCAGGAATGCAAGGTTGGTTCAACATACGCAAAACCATAAATGTAATACACCATATTAATAGGAAGAAAGACAAAAACCATATGGTCATATCGATTGACGCAGAAAAAGCATTTGATAAGATACAACATCCCTTCATGATCAAGACTCTTAGCAAAATCGGCATAGAAGGGCCATTTCTCAATACAATAAAAGCCATCTATGAAAAACCCATAGCGAACATCATCCTGAATGGAGAAAAGCTGAAAGCTTTCCCACTAAACACAGGAACAAGACAAGGATGCCCACTTTCTCCTCTCCTTTTCAATATAGTACTGGAAGTCCTCGCCAACGCAATCAGAAAAGAGGAAAAAATAAAGGGCATTCGAATAGGAAAAGAAGAGGTGAAACTCTCTCTATTTGCAGATGACATGATTGTATACATAGAAGACCCAATGGTCTCCATGGAAAAACTACTGGAAGTAATACATGAATTCAGTAAAGTTGCAGGATATAAAATCAATATACAGAAATCGATAGCATTTCTATATACGAATAACAGGCAGACTGAGATAGAACTGAAAAAACTTATTCCGTTTACCATAGCCACTAAAAGTATAAGATATTTAGGAATAAATCTAACCAAAGAAGTTAAAGACCTCCACAAGGAAAACTACGAGAAGGTAAAAAAAGAAATTGAAAATGACACAAAAAAATGGAAGGACATCCCATGTTCATGGATTGGAAGAGTTAATATAATCAAAATGGCAATTCTACCCAAATTAATCTACCTATTTAATGCAATGCCAATCAAAGTACCAGACACATTCTTCACAGATCTAGAAAAGACAATCTTAAAATTTGTCTGGAATCATAAAAGACCCCGTATTGCCAAAGCACTTCTACACAAGAAGAATGGAGTGGGTGGCATCTCAATCCCCGATCCAAAAATATATTACAAAGCTGTGGTAATAAAGACAGCATGGTATTGGCACAGAAACAGACATGTGGACCAATGGAACAGAATAGAGTCCCCAGAAATAAGTGCCCAAACATACAGTCAACTGATCTTTGACAAGGGGTACCAGTCAATCCAGTGGGAAAATGAAAGCCTCTTCAGCAAGTGGTGCTGGAGAAACTGGACTTTCACTTGCAGAAAGATGAATCTGAACCCCTACCTCTCTCCTTTGACAAGAATCAAGTCAAGGTGGATCAAGGATCTAAATCTAAGACCTCAAACTATAAAGCTGCTCCTGGAGAATGCTGGGGAAACTCTGGGAGACATTGGTGTAGGGAAAGACTTCCTAAAGAAGACCCTTAAAGCAGAGTCCATCGTCCACAAAATAGACAAGTGTGATTACATCAGACTAAGAAGTTTCTGCATGGCCAAAGACACAGTGGTTAGTGTGAATCGACAGCCCTCAGAATGGGAAAATATTTTTGGAAATCTTGCATCAGATAAGGGACTGATAACCAGAATACACAAGGAACTAAAAAAGGTGTTTGGAAAAAAGATGAGCAACCCTATTAAAAGATGGGAGAAGGAGATGAAGAAAACACTCTCTAAAGATGACATACGAATGGCCAAAAGGCATAAGAAAAAATGTTCAACCTCCCTCATCGTAAGGGAAATGCAGATAAAAACAACAATGAGGTACCACCTAACCCAAGTCAGATTGTCTAATATTAAAAAAACAAAAAATGATAAGTGTTGGCGGGGGTGTGGTGAAAGGGGAACTCTTTTACACTGCTGGTGGGAATGTAGATTGGTCCAACCACTGTGGAGAATAATTTGGAGATTCCTCAAAAATCTACAGATAGATCTGCCATATGATCCAGAGATCCCACTCCTCGGTATCTACCCAAAGGACAGAAGAATCCTTCATTGGAAAAGTGCTTGCACATCGATGTTTATTGCGGCACTATTCACAATTGCTAAGTCATGGAACCAACCCAGATGCCCCCGTATGGAGGAATGGATTGAAAAACTGTGGCACATATACTCTATGGAATACTACTCAGCCATAAAAACCAACAGAGCCCTGGCTTTTGACAGAAAGTGGAAGAATATGGAAGATGTACTGCTGAGTGAGGCAAGCCAGGCTATGAAGGAGAGACATTGCATGTCCCCACTTAACATATACCGTTTGTCTGCATTCTATGTCTGAAACTGATTGACTAACAGTTGAACAAACACAGGAGATAGGTGTGAATGTCAGATGAGGTGTATGTGGAGGAGTGGGGCCCAACGAAAGACATTTGGAGAAGGGATACAGAGGTAGAGCATTGACGGGATGGGGAGGTGTGGTGTTATCTGTTGAAGATATTTCGATCAACGGGTCTGGGGAGAAATGTTCACATATCGAAATGGTCTCACTGTAAGCCAAACAATATGGTTGAAAGTATATACAAAAATAAATAAAGTAATTAATTAAAAAAAAAACCTAACCCTAACACTAGGAGTATCCTTAAACAGTAATCCTAACACTATCACTAGCCCTAAAGCCTAACCCTAACCCTAGCACTATCCCTAAACAGTAACCCTAATCCTAACCCTATTCCTAAACCCTAGCCCTAACCCTAACACTACCCCTAAGCCCTAACCCTACCCCGAACACTATTCTTAAATACTAACTCTAACGCTAACCCTAGCACTATCCTTAAACAGTAACCCTAACACTAACCCTATTCCTAAACCCTAACTCTTATCCCCACACTATCCTTAAACACTAACCCTAACCCTAGCACTATCCTTAAACAGTAACCCTAACACTAACACTATTCCTAAACTCTAACCCTAACCCTAGCACTGTCCCTAAACAGTATCCCTAATCCTAAAAATATCCCTCCATCTTAACCCTAACCCTAGCAGTATCCTTAAACCCTAATTCTAACCATAACGCTAACACTATCCTTAAACCCTAACCCTAACCCTAGCACTATCTTTAAACAGTAACCCTAACCCTAACACTATCTCTAAACCCCACCCCTAACCCTAACACTATCCCTAAACAGTAACCCTAACACTAAAAATATCCCTCCATCCTAACCCTAACCCTAGCAGTATCCTTAAACCCTAATTCTAACCATAATGCTAACACTATTCTTAAACCCTAACCCTAACCCTAGCACTATCCTTAAACAGTAACCCTAACCCTAACAATATCTCTAAACCCCACCCCGAATCCTAGCACTATCCCTAAACAGTAACCCTAACAGTATCCCTAAACCGTAACCCTAACTCTAACACTATTCCTCAACCCTAATACTAATCCTAACACTATCCCTAAACCTTAACCCTAACACTATCCCTCAACCCTAACACTAACCCTAACACTATCCCTAAACCCTAACCCTAAGACTATCCCTAATCCCTAACCCTAAAACTAGCCCTCAACCCTAACCCTATCCCTAACACTATCCTTAAACCCGAACCCTAACCCTAACACTATCCTTAAACTTTAACTCTCACCCTAGCACTATTCCTCAACCCAAACACTAACCTTAACACTATCCTTAAACTCTAACTCTAACTCTCAACCTATCCCTAAGCCAAACTTTAATCATCACCCTAGCAGAAAGATCGTAGCATTTCGTTGGAAGAGGCCTGCTTTACGCTTAGATTGCTTGGAATGTGTAGTGCATTCTTAGGCCCAAAACTCAACTTGCAGCTACCACAAGTATCATAGGGTTAGGGTTAGGTTTAGTGTTTAGGGATAGTGTTAGGGTTAGGATTATGGTTTAGGATAACTTAACCACAAGTTAAGTTTCTAGTTTGGGCATAAGAAGTTTGTGTTAGTTCTTTCTTAACATTTCTTTGAAAGAGGGTTTCTTTAGTCTTAATTTGCTTTGAAAGTGCAGTGCATTCTTATGCCCAAAACAAATCTTGCAGCTACAACAAAAATCTTTAGGTATGAAAATCAGGGCCATGAGTGGAGTCATTCTGCAAAAGATCTTTCTGATACTGCAAGGAAAAGTACAGATTTTGGCTGAAAAACAACATGCTTAAGTCGCAAAAGTAAGCTTCTTTTCAAAACGTACTTTCATATACAGTGTAAAACTGCTTCCAATACTAAGAGTAGATGTAGAGCAACACTGGACATCACAAGTTGTTCAACTTCCAAAGTTAAGTAAGTGGAAGAAACAAGTTTGTGCTAGTTCTTTCTTAACATTTCGTTCAAAAAGTGTTTCTTTAGTCTTAGTTTGCCTTGAAAGTGTAGTTCATTCTTAGGCCCAAAACCCAACTTGCTGGAACAAGAAAGACTTTAGGTATGAAAATCATCTCCATGTTGAGTCATTCTGCCAAAGATCTTTCTGACACTCCAAGATAAAGTACAGATGTTGGCTGAAAAACAACATGCTTAACTCGCAAAAGTAAGCTTCTTTTCAAAACGTACTTTGAAATACAGTGTAAAACTGCTTCCAATACTAAGAGTAGATGTAGAGCAACACTGAACATCACAAGTTGTTCAATTTCCAAAGTTAAGTAAGTGAAAGAAACAAGTTTGTGCTAGTTCTTTCTTAACATTTTGTTGGAAGATGGTTTCTTCACTCTTAGGTTTCAAAGTTTAGTGCATTCTTAGGCCAAAAACTCAACTTGCAGCTACCACAAATATCGTTAGGTATGAAAATCAGCTCCATGACAGGAGTCATTCTGTCAAAGATCTTACTGATATTGCAAAGAAAAGAACAGATTTTGGATGAAAAACAACATGCTCCATGTGTGGAGTCATTGTGCCAAAGATCTTTCTGATATTTTAAGAAATAGTGCATATGTTGGCTGAAAATGTACTTGCGCTTCTGCCCCTTAGTCTCTCCAGAGTTTGCTTTTTGGCTTCAGTAGCCAGCTCCCTGGTATACCTGAAGTCACCTGGCGACAAGGGGACACTGCCCACACCGACTCCCATCCATACCCCCTGTCAAGGATTCACCCAGACCCTTATGCAGACACTAACCCTAACCCTAACTCTAACCATATATCTAAACCCTAACCCTAACCCTAACACTGTCCGTAAACCCTAACCCTAACCATAACCCTAACACTATCCTTAAATCATAACCATAACCCTAGCACTATCCTAAAACTGTAACCCTATACCACACAGTAGACCTCAACCTAACCCTAACCCTTACACTATCCCTAAACCGTAACCCTAACCCTCAACCTATCCGTCAACACTAAACCTAACGCTATCTCTATCACTATCCTTAAACCCTAAACCTAACACTATCCCTAAACCCTAACGCTAACCCTAACACTATCCCTAAACCCTAACCCTAACCCTAACCCTAACCCTAACACTATCCTTAAACCCTAACATTAATCCTAGTACTATTAAACAGTAACCCTAACCGTGACACTTTCACTAAACCCTAACCGTAAACCTGACACAATCCCTAAACCGTAACCCTAACCCTAGCACTATCCCTTAACATTAACACTAACACTAACACAATCCCTAAACCGTAACCCCAAACATAACACTATCATTCCAACCCAACCCTAACTTTAACACTATCCTTAAACGCTAACCATAACACTAGCACTAACTATAAGCAGGAACCCTAACCCTAACACTATCCCTAAACCCTAACCCTAACCCTAACACTATCCCTAATCTGTAACCTTAACCCTAAAACTATCCCTTAACCCTAACCCCAACCCTAACACTATCCCTCAACCCTAAACCTAACCCTAACACTATCCTTAAACCCTAACCCTAACTCTAACAATGTCCTTAAACCCTAACCCTAACCGTAGCACTATCCTTAAACAGTAACCTTAACCCTAACACTAACCCTAAAGCCAAACCCTAACCATAGAACTATCCCTAAACAGTAACCCTAACCCTAACCCTATCCCTAATCCCTAACTCTAACCCTAACACTATCGCAAACCTTAACCCTAACCCTAAAACTATCCTTAAACCTTAACCCTAACCCTAGCACTATCCCTAAATCGTAACCCTAACACTAACAATATACGTAAACCGTAACCCTAACCCTAATACTATCCCTAAACCCTAACCCTAACACTAACACTATCCTTAAACCATAACCCTAACCCTAGCACTATCCTTAAACAGAAACTCTAAACCTAACACCATCCATAAACCCTAAACCTCACCTTAGCACTATCTCTAAACCGTAACCCAAACCCTAACAATATCCGTAAACCGTAACACTAACCCTAACACTAACCCTCAACCCTAACCCTAACATTATCCTTAAAACCTAACCCTAACCCTAGGAGTATCCTTAAACAGTAATCCTAACACTATCACTAGCCCTAAAGCCTAACCCTAACCCTAGCACTATCCCTAAACAGTAACCCTAATCCTAACCCTATTCCTAAACCCTAGCCCTAACCCTAACACTACCCCTAAGCCCTAACCCTAACCCGAACACTATTCTTAAATACTAACTCTAACGCTAACCCTAGCACTATCCTTAAACAGTAACCCTAACACTAACCCTATTCCTAAACCCTAACTCTTATCCCCACACTATCCTTAAACACTAACCCTAACCCTAGCACTATCCTTAAACAGTAACCCTAACACTAACACTATTCCTAAACTCTAACCCTAACCCTAGCACTGTCCCTAAACAGTATCCCTAATCCTAAAAATATCCCTCCATCTTAAACCTAACCCTAGCAGTATCCTTAAACCCTAATTGTAACCATAACGCTAACACTATCCTTAAACCATAACCCTAACCCTAGCACTATACCTAAACAGTAACCATAACCCTAACACTAGCCGTAAACCCTAACCCTAGGCCTAGCACTGTCCCTAAGCTGTATCCTTAACGCTAACCCTTTTTCTAAACCATATCCGTAATCCTAACACTATCCCTAAACCCTAGCCCTAACCCTAACACTAACACTATCCTTGAACCCTAACCTTAACCCTAGTACTATCCTTAAACAGTAACCCTAACCCAAAAACTACCCTAAACCCTAATCCTAACCCTAGCACTATCCCTAAACAGTAAGCCTAACCCTAACCCTAACCCTAGCACTATACCTCCAACCTAACCCTAACCCTAACACTATCCCCAAACCCTCACCCTAACGCTCACACTATCCATAAACCCTACCCTAGCCCTAACACTATCCTTAAAATCTAACCCTAACACTAACCCTAAAACTCTTCTTAAACCCTAACAATAACCCTAACCCTAACATTATCCCTAAACCCTAACCCTAACCCTAACACTATCCCTCAACACTAAGACTAACGCTAACCCTAACACTACCCTTAAACCCTAACTCTAACCGTAACCCTAACAATATCCTAAAACCGAACCCTTACCCTAGCACTATCCGTAAACAGTAACCCTAACCCTAACACTAGCCCTAAATCCTAAACCTAACTCTAGCACTATCCCTAAACTGTAACCCTAACACCCTAACCCTAACACTATCCCTAAACCCTAACCTTAACCCTAACACTATCCTTAAACCTTAATCCTAACCCTGGCACTATCCTTAAACAGTAAGCCTGACACTAACACTATCCCTAATCCCTAACCCTAACCCTAAAAATATTCCTCAACCCTAACACTAATCGTTACACAATCCCTAAACCCTAAACGTAACACTATCCCTCAACCCTAACACTAACCCTAACACTATCCTTAAACCCTAACACTAACCCTAGCACTATCCCTAAACCGTAACCCTAACCCTAACACTATCCTTAAAACCTAAGCCTAACCCTAGCACTATACCTAAACCGTAACCCTAACCCTAACAATATCCGTAAACCGTAACCCTAACCCTAACCCTAACCCTATCCCTCCAACCTAACTCTATACCTAACACTATCCTTAAACCCTAACCCTAACACTGTACCCAAACCGTCACCCTAACACTAACACTATCCCTAAACCCTAACGGTAACCCTAACCCTATCATCAATCTGTATCCCTAACAGGGACACTTCCCTAAACCCTAACTCTAACCCTCACACAATCTCTAAACCATAACCTTAACCCTAGCACTATCACTAAACAGTAATGCTAAACCTAACACTATCCCCAAACAGTAACCCTAACCTTAACACTATCCCTCCAACCTAACCCTAACCCTAACACAATCCTTAAGCCCTAACCTTAAAACTATCCCTAAACCCTCACCTTAAAACTATCCCTAAACCCGGACCCTAACACTATCCCTCAACCCTAACTGCAACCCTAACACTATCCTTAAACCGTAACACTAACCCTAACCCTAACACTATCCTTAAAACCTAAAACTACCCCAAGCACTATCCTTAAACAGTAACCTTAACCCTAACACTTGCCCTAAAGCCAAACCCTAACGCTATTGCTATCCCTAAACTGTAACCCTAACCTTATTCCAAAACCCTAACCCTAACGCTAACACTACCCATAGACCCTAACCCTAACCCTAACATTATCCTTAAACCCTAACCCTAACACTAAACCCAAACCCTCACCATAACCCTACCACTATTCCTAAACACTAACCCTAACCCAGACACAATCCCTAAACCGTAACCCTAACCCTAGCACTATCACTAAACAGTAACCCTAACCCTAACACTATTCCTAAACAGTAACCCTAACCGAAACAATATCCCTCTAACCTAACCCTAACCCTAACACTGTCCTTAAGCCATAAACTTAAAATTATCCCTAAACCCTCACCTTAAGATTATCCCTAAACAGTAACCATAACCGAAACACTATCCCTCCAACCTAACCCTAACCCTAACACTATCCTTAAGCCCTAAACGTAAAATTATCCCTAAACACTCACCTTAAGACTATCCCTAAATCCGGACCCTAACACTATCCCTCAACCCTAACGCCAACCCTAACACTATCCTTAAACCATAACATTAGCCCTAACCCTCACACTATTCTTAAGCCCTAAACCAAACCCTAGCAGTATCTTTAAACAGTAACCTTAACAAAACACTTGCGGTAAAGCCAAACCCTAACGCTAGCACTATCCCTAAACAACTTCCCTAACCCTAAACTTATTCCTAAACCCTAACCCTAACGCTAACACTACCCCTAAACCCAAGCCCTAACCCTAACACTGTCTTAAAACCTAACCCTAAAACTATCCCCAAACCCTCACCCTAACACTATACCTAAACCCTAACCCTAACCCTATCCTTAATCAGTATCCCTAACAGTGACAATTTCCCTAAACCTTAACCCTAACCCTTAAACAATCCCTAAACCGTAACCCTAACCCTAGCACTATCACTAAACAGTAAACCTCACCCTAACACTATCCCTAAACAGTAACCCTATCCGTAACACTTTCCCTCTAACCTAACCCTAACCCTAACACAATCCTTAAGCCCTAAACTTGAAACTATCCCTAAACCCTTACCTTAAGACTATCCCTAAACCCGGACCCTAACACTATCCCTCAACCCTAACCCCAAAGCTAACACAAGCCTTAAACGGTAACACTAACCCTAACCCTAACACAATGCTTAAACCCTAAACCTAACCCTAGCACTATCCTTAAACAGTTACCTTAACCCTAACACTTGCCCTAAAGCAAAACCCTAACGCTAGCAATATCCCTAAATAGTAACACTAACCCTAACCATATTACTAAACCCTAATCCTAATTCTAACACTACCCCAAACCCTAACCTTAACCCTAACACTATCCTTAAACACCAACCCTAACCCTAGCACTATCCCTCAAATTAACCCTAACCCTAACAGTATCCATAAACCGTAACCCTAAACCTAACATTATCCCTCAACCCTAACCCTAAGCCTAATACTATCCTTAAACACTAACTCGAACCCTTACCCAAACAATATCCTTAAAATCTAACCCGAACCCTAGCACTATCCTTAAACAGTAACCCTCACTCTAATACTAGACCTAAACCCTAACCCTAACCCTAACCCTAGCACTACCCCTAAACAGTAACCCTAACACTATCCTCATTCCTAAACCCTAACCCTAACCCTAACACTATCCCTAAACCCTAATCCAAACCCTAACACTAAGCTTAAAAACTAATCCTAAACCTAGCACTATTCTTAAACAGTAAGCCTAACCCTAACACTATCCCTAAACCCTAACCCTAACACTAAAACTATTCCTCAACCCTAAAAATAATCCAAACACTATCCCTAAACCCTAACCCTAATACTTTTCCTCAACCCTAAACCTAACCCTAACACTATCCCTAAACCCTAACCCTAAGAGTATCCCTAAATCGTAACCCTAAAACTATCCCTCAAAACTAACTCTAACCCTAACACTATCCTTAAACTCTCACCCTAACCCTAACCCTAACACTATCCTTAAACCCTAACCCTAAACCTAGCACTATCCTTAAATAGTAACCCTAACAGTAACACTAGCCCTAAAGCCTAACCCTAAATCTAGCACTATCCCTGAACCATAACCGAACCCCTAACATTATCCATAAACCATAACCCTAACCTTAACACTATCCCTAAACCCTAACCCTAACCCTAACACTAACACTATCCTTAAACCATAAGAATAACCCTAGCACTATTCTTAATCAGTAACCATAACCATAACACTAGCCCTAAACACTCACCCTAACACTAGCATTATCCCTAAACAGTAACCCTATCCCTAATCCTATTCCTAAACTCTAACCCTAACCCAAACACTATCCCTAAATTCTAACCCTTACCCTAACTCTAACACTATACTTAAACCCTAACTATAACCCAACACTATCACTAAACCCTATGTACAGGGAGACCTCCAGATGTGGACCCAGGACCTTCTCATGTGGGTCCAGCATCTTAGAGAGCTGCATGCCCATCCCAAGCATTCTATCAGCACCTACTATTTGTTCAGTATCTTGGGGAAGGCAAGTGCAATAGAGTATTTAAAACCTATTCTGAAGGACTTTATAATCCAGCTGAACAAGGAGAACTTGTGTGATAATGAAGAGTTAACTTAGATGTTACAAACTAGTTTAGAGAAGCTAGGAACCAATATGAGCAAGAGTTGTCAACGAAGCTTTCTCAGGAAGGTCAACTGTGAGCTGAATAAAAATAATATCTAGATTTAAATGAGATAATATAAAGGTTGGCCCCAGAGCCTAGTCTTTAAGGGAGCCTGATCTCACATGACCAACTGTGGTTGGTCATGGTTCAACTGTTGACCATGACAACTTGAAAAATATGGGGCCTTGGGACCAGCAATCAGTGTAATGGCTATGTCGCTGGACTCCCATGTAGTCGACCCTGGTTCAAGTCCTGGACCTGGTGGCTTAAACTCACTCCAGGTGTGTGTGCGTGTGTGCCCAAGATCCGGAGAGGAGAATGAAGGAGAAGGGATTGCGGTGTAGCCATTCTTCCTGGAGGGTGATTTCTCTCTTTCTGTCTCTCTGTCTCTCTCTGTCTTTCTGTCAAGCACATGTGCCCTATAGCAAAAACCTCTCCAAAAAAAAGAAAGAAAGAAAAGAAAAGAGAAACATGGGGCCTGTGGGTGTGTGCATGCCCTAAATTCTGACAGGATGTAGAAATGGAAAACAAGGATACAAGGCATGACCATGCCCCACTGGGGAGTGCTTTCTCTCTTCTGTCTCTCCGGTTAGCACATGTACCCTCTGGTATTAAAAAAAGAGAGAAAGAGAATGTAAATAAAGAGGACAGCAATGGGCACAGTAACCACTCATAACTGACAGCTGCTTCTTCTTGTTCTTCTGTTGTTGTCCTTATTATCATTCTTCTATAACTGTTGCTAGTTCCAGTTTATAAAACACTTTCTCAGAAATTCTTTCCTTCAATAGTTACAATTCTGTGATTGGATAGGGCAGGTGTTACTGTTTCCATTTCACAGGTGAAGAAACCGAGGCTCAGGATGATTAAATAACTGAGGCTCAGGATGATTAAATACATTGCCAAGTCACAGAGCAGAAACAGAAACTCAGGTGCTCTGACTCTGCCTAGGCTTCCCTCATTATGGGAACAGCAGCAGGGAGTTCAAGCAGGCAGAACAGCAGGAACAAGAGAAAGAGGCAGGAAGCCGTGGTAAACCCAATTACATGTCAGACGCACCAGTAGTGGCTCTCTTGAAAGGAGCTTGCTCTCTCTGCCTTCTCCTCCAGTGCCCATATTCCCAGATCACAGGTCCTAGCTCAGGAAAGGGGAAACATATTGGTGGATAACCTGAGCACAATAGGAAAACTGTGAGCACGAGAAATCCACCACTTCTGCAATCTCATTAGTGCTGCAGACCTACACATACATGCATCAGAACTGCAGGTTGTCAGTGGTAAGTTACTAAGCCTGAGGCTCGAAATAAATTAGGCCATGTCTCAGAAAAAAACAAGGTTATGCTACTCATATTAAGTATTAAGCATACGTGTAGATTAAAATGCCATCTACTGTTTTGTCGGTCACCTTTCTTTTCTTGGGACCCTGTTGAGTGGCTGGAAGGCTATCTTCTACACTCCACTTAGACCCACCAGAACACAATGGTTCCGTCCTGCCACTTCCAGAGGGGACCTGGCCAAGTTGAGCCACCTACCAATTGTCTATCAGAGCCAGGAAATAAAGCCCCAGTGGGGGGGGGAGGCTGGGGGCTTCAGTGTCTGCCATTGGAATGAGGTTGCCTTCTAGGGTTGCCCCTGGCAACCAATCTGCTTGAATGTCTGTATCTCCTCGAGGAGATGAGGAGCCAGAGACAGGAACTCAAAGGAAGGGGCGGCAGGTCCTTGAACGGTAGGATGCAGGGAGCATGTCAGTCATTGTCCTGTTTTCCTCCTCCCAGTCTCAGACCCCACTTTTTCTCTCTCTTCCTTTTTTTTATGAATTATCTATTTATTTATTTATTTAAGTCCAATTGTTGTTGTTGTTATTATTATTTTTTAATTTGACCAGAGAGAGAGAGAAAAGAAAAGTGCAAAAGCAAGCCACCAGGTCCAAAACTGGAAGCAGGGTCGGCCATGTGGAATCCAGCACCGCTAACCACCACGCCACGTGCCCATCCTAGACCCCACTTTCTTAATGAGTACAAGTGTTGTCCCCACATTGTCTTCTCTAGGGCTATAGGATCAACACAAGATTCTACCTGAGTACAGGAAGGTTGGGGAGAATCTGTCCTGTTTAGCCTACAGCAAAAATTCTAGTACCCAATATATAACTGGCCACTTCCTGGCACACTGCATGTCCTCAAATGTTTAACACTAGTTCATCTTATAAGCATTAATAGCCCTTTCTCCAGGTAGCCTACCCTGACTTACCTTCTGTGCACCAGGCAGGGAGAGGTGTCCCTACCCATGAAACTCTGTCTATCATAATATTCATCACTATTGGGAACCAGCAGTTAGCGTAATGGGTATGTCGCTGGATTCCCACGTCGTCGACTGCAGTTCACGTCCCGGACCCGGTGACTTAAAACTCACGCCAGTCATGTGTGCGTGCATGCCGAGGATCCTGGGAGGAGAATGGAGGAGAAGGGATTGCGGCGTGACCATCCCCCCTGGGGGTGATTTCTCGCTTTCTGTCTCTATGTCTCTCTCTGTCTGTCTGGTGAGTGCACGCACCCTATAGAGAAAAACCTCTCTCCCCAAAAAATATTCATCAGTATTGCATAATTATTTGCAGTTTTTTGGAGAGATTTTTGTTTGTTGTTTTGTTTTTTAAATAATTATCTTACTGAACTTTATTTATTTATCTGTTCAGAGAGAGACAGAGTGAGAAAGAAAGAAAGAAAGAAGAAAGAAAATGAAAGAAAGAAAGAAAGAGAGAAAGAAAGAAAGGAAGGAAGGAAGGAAGGAAGGAAGGAAGGAAGGAAGAAAGAAAGAAAGAAAGAAAGAAAGAAAGAAAGAAAGAAAGAAAGAAAGAAAAAGAAAGAAAGGAAAAGAGAAAGTGAGAAAGCAGGCCGCCAGGTTCTGGACTCGAACCATAGTCAGCCATGTGGGAGTGCAGCACCCTTAACCACCATGCCACCTGCTGACCCTGAGAGTTTTTGCTAAAGGGTGCATGTGCTCTCTGGAGAGACAGGGAGAGACAGAGAGAAAGCGAAAGTGAGAAATCACCCCCTGGGAGAATGGCCATGCTGCAATGCTTTCTCCTCCAGTCTCCTCTTGGGATTTTGGGCATGCATGCAAACAGAGGGTGAGTTTCAAGTTGCTGGATCTAGGATTTGAACCATGGTCATCCAAGTGGGAGTCGAACACCTTAACCACTACACAACCTGTTGGCCCTAATTATTTGTTTTTCTTAACTACTTGAGATTACGAACTATGTCTCATTCTGGCACATGACCTGACACATAAGAGGCACGAAATACATGTTTTTTGAATGGATGAATGAGAAAAAAATTCTTTCAGGAGGAAATGGGGGACAGGAGGGAGCTTTCCAAGCACTGGCTGGAGGAAACAATCTGTGCGTAGCACAGAGGGTCCTGAAATTATTGAACTTAATCTATGATATAGACAGCATGGAGGGAGCTGTGAAAGTAGGTAGGCGTTATCCAGGACAGCCTTGACAACTGAATTAATACATCAGGGCCAGGAGAGTGGCAACCTCAAAGCAGCATTTTATGATGACAGCTCTGGCCAGGTGTAATAAAATAATTGTAACTACTAATCATTCTAAACTAATGGGGTGAAATCCTCTTGGGCATGAACAGCCTCGCATCTCAACTCCCTTTAACTTTTCAGCTTCCACGAAAGCACTCCCCCTTTGCTTCTCAGCTTATGATGTTAAGCCTCTTCCATTTTATGTTACTTTTTTCCCCTATAACTCAAGTTACAGGTTCTCCTTCAACCACAGGACAACTACTTCCCTCCAGTTATGATGACCACACTCGTGATGCTTAGACCCTACCTTTCCTTTCTCTTACAGAATATAATAATTCAATTTTAGCCACTGCACCTTCTATTCACCCACCTAAGTTACTTTCAGCCTCAGCAGAATATTGCTGGAACGACATTTCCTCACAGTCTGGTTTTCCAAACTGGACCCACTGTATTTTTCCTAAATACATGGTTTGTTATTTCTTAAATAATTTTGCCTTTTCTTTGTTTGACAGCGTCCCACATTAACAAATTAGCTCTTAATGTCTCCACTGCCTTGCTTAAACAGGAACAAATTGACCAACAATTTGGCTGACAGAGTCAATGCCCTAGAAGAAGTAGTTTTATATTTAGGACAAGAAATTCAAAATATTAAGGTCCGGTAGACTACTGCCTGTCATGCTGATTATAAACAGATCTGTGTTCCTCCTTTACCTTGCAATCACACACAAATTACCTGGGAACAAATTCAATCTCACCTCAGAGGGGCCTTCAACCATTCTCTCACCATAGACTTATGTTTGTTTTGCTTTCCAGTTATCATCAAACAATTTCATTCCACCATATCATCAATAGAAACTGAAATTCACCTCTCCAAACTTCAAAATAAAAAAGGGGGAGATGGAGGAGTCTGACCCGGCAGGTCTCCAGGATCTGTCTGAGCCCCCTGACCTTTGAGCATAGCCTTGGTCAGTTCAGCACGATTGGCAAGGCCACTGCTGTATGCCCCCCAACCTAGGAACAAAGCTTGGGTCCATTCAACATGTTTGGCAAGGCCGCTTGTTGTACGCTCCAGAAACTGTGGTAGCCTTGCTGGGAAGCGACCCCCCCTCTGACTCCCTGATATACTACTATAAAAAAAATTACATAGCTCTCTTGAGTATGTGATAAGATTTCCCAAAAATCCCCCGACCACCCCTCGGTCCTGATCACCTACTGTCAATTACAATGCTTTATCTCTGTGCTCACAATAGAGCGTGTGCTGAAGTTCTATCTAGGCAGAAATAATCTTGACCTTTTGAAGACCCTTCAAGATACATTTAACATAAGCATAAAGATCAACTTTTCATTACATAAAATAGGACTAGGCCGAAACTGGCCAAGGGCACCCCCGCCCTCACCAAGTGAAATAAATAAATATATTAGGATTCCTTAAATTAAGTTTTAGATCCCTATAAAACTATATAAGTATCATTCTTTATTGAGATCCATAAGAACTAATACCTATACTTGAGACTTTCTCTTCTTAGCAATCACAAGATGGCTGCCGCTGCATCAGCTGATAATTATCTCTGCTTGCTGGAGCTGCTTTCCTGAAACTGCATTCCATGAAGACCTGCCTACCAAAATAGACCCACCCTTAATCCAACCCTGAATGGAAACTATTGAACTGTTAATTAGAACACGTAGCCCTTCACCCATTTACTTGCATGTATCACATTTTCAATAAAAAGGCACGATAATTCCTAGCAGTTGTCACTCTTCAGAGAGCAATCTCTGAGGGTTATCCAACTGAGGACATGCATGAAATGGCATCAAGGCCTTAGTCTTCCTCTCCAGTGCTGCCTTCGACGAGTCAACCCACCTCCACTGAGGCTGGACCCTGGCATTATTCATTTTTTAATTTGACCAGATTGTGAGAAAGAGAGAGGGAAAGAGATAGCAAGCCCCCAGGTCTGGGACTCAAACCACAGTCTCCCATGCAGGAGTCCAGCGTCTTAACCACCACACCCAACCGTTTCTTTTCTGGAATATGACAAGGGAGCCATGTTACTCCTCCTCTCAGTGTTTTTCAACCTTAAATGGCAGTGGAGTCTTCTTCATGTTACACCCACTTGCAGTTCCTAAAAGAGCACTCACAAAACAGCTGGAAGATTCTGGAATCAAGTTTGTTTGCCTTGCCTTCTGCTGGATGCATCTGGACTACATATGTCAAGTTCACTGCCTGAGTGCACAG